>QFET01003997.1:0-17016 GCA_003316355.1 Tuber calosporum
TAAGACTGAGCTCATCCACTGGCGCACACCCAAGGATCGCTCCCCCATCTCCTACTCACTCATTGGGCTGACTGGGTCTTTGTTCCCCCCTTCCGCATCAGTACGCTGGCTAGGCTACTGGTTCACACCTACCATGGAAACCACAACCCACTTCCGAAAAAGGATAGCCCTCGCTCAAGCAGCTTTCTCAATCATCAAACAATTATCCCCACCTGGATTAGGTCACTCGCCCTACATGGCAAGGAAACTAGCCTCAGGCCTGGTCCTCCCTATCCTCACTTATGGTGCCGACCTGTTCTCTCCCTCCCAGGCCACCATGGACAAGATGACCATGCTTTGGAACAGAGTACTCCGCTGGGTCACCAACTGCTTCTCCTCCACCCCAATCTCCATACTAAACTGCGAAGCCTGTCTGGCTCCCATCTCCTCCCTTCTCCCACACAAACGTCGCATGGCCGCCCTCCGCCTAGCCTGCTCTTCACCTCTCATCAACCCGGCAGCTGCCAGGTTGCCACCCTCCTTCCCCATCTCAGACAATTCTAACACAAGACTTGACTCCCGTCATACACTCCAAGAGCTCAAGCAAAACTACATACCCCTACCCTGGGACCGATACAAACCCCTCTACCTCCCTAGGCGTCACCTGCCCATTGATGCTCTCTGTCACTCCCTCCTTCCCTTCATAACCACTGTTGTGAATTTCCCACTTGCCTCTCCTCACCTGCTCCCTGCAGATATCCTCCCCCCAGAACCGACAACCAGGAGTTACCCCTTCCTCAAGAATGCCTGTAAGGCACTCCTTCTCAAAGACTGGACCCTCCAGGCTCCCCCTCCCCTCTACTATCGCTACGCACCTCGCCTGTCCCCCCACCCCTTCATGGGCCTGGACAAGTTCGCTGCTGGTAGGATCCATCAAATGCGGTCTGGCAAAAGCTACCTGGCCGCCCACACATCCTGGGACGACCCTGACCCCCTCACCCTCTGCCCCTACTGCGAGGAGGAGGAAGAGACCATGGTCCATGCAATCCTCCAATGTCCTGCCAAAGCCTCTTTTCGCCTTCGCCATCTCCCTGGCATTGGCAGCTTAGGCCCTGGCTCTCCACTCTGGTCCTCGGTGGACCTACTACTGGCCCTTCGGGCCTACATTTTGGAATCTGCAACTCGATTCCCCCCACAGATGCCGGCCCATGGGCCACCCTCACCTTAGGACAGCTTGGCTTCCCTCCGCTACTAACTTTGTTTCCCTTACGTTGTTATGATTTTCCTTACATTGTTTGGAATTTTGTTATTTTCTTTTCTTACTTGAAGAGCCTCCATTGTGGGAGCAGTGACGGTACCGTTACAACTGGGAGATAAGATTTTGATATTTCTTTTGTTGGTTTGTTTGAAATTAACGTTTCGTTTTTGCCATAGCTAGCGCTGCATGCAGGTTCCTGTACGTTAACAGAGAATATATGAATTACATAAAAAAAAAAAAAATATATACGACAGCAGAAACACGCTCCGCGCCCGCATCTTTCCTTTCGCTTAAAAAGAGTACCGCATTTGGCCACACAAAAGTTCTGGGATTTGTCTGGCAATTATCACACAACACCAAATTTCGCTTTTCGCTTAGGCTTCAACTATAAGCGACCCTGCACTTCCCCTTACTCATCTTGCAAGATGGATGACTCACAACCCCGGAAGGGCCTCTTGGCCCCAATCCAGCACCTCAGAGCGTAGTAACCCCTACGGCCGCTGCCCCAGCTCCACTGCCCCCCTTGCACCCGCTGCTGTTGTGTCTGACCTAGCCTCCTCATCAGCATCACAGTCTCCCTGTTCCCTTTTTTTCTTATCTTCCCCTCCTGAGGCAACTCTATGATGAGCTTAGGCATTCCATGGGCCCTTACCCTGACCTCTTTCCATGTTTATGGGACGCGGACCTCCGGAACCTCTCGGTCGGTGAGACAGTAGTCATCCTACTCCGCAGTAAGCTGATCACAGGTATTGGCACAAGCGGCACACACCTGGAACGCCTCGAAGCCACTATCACCTGCATCGCTGCCACTCCTGCCTACATCCTCACCCTTCCCTTTGCTAACCTAGAGGTATCGGTCAGAGACCAAGTTGCCAGGGTGACTGCTACTTCTACCACCCGTGCACCTCACGCTCCCCCCCCGTTCCTTCCCGCCCCACCTTGACGGCAAAATCCAACTGACCGAAACCCACCACGTTGGCTGCCGGACCACCCTCTCCCACAAGCCAATTCGATCTCGACACACCACGTGATGACACTAAAACCAAATCTTAGTATGGTGACCCAGCGGCATATGCTGGCAAGTTCCCACGCTCCTGGGAAGCTCAAACCTAAAATGAGGGGAAATGCCCTGACCCCGCTATTAAGGGTAGTCGATTCTAAGGGCAAGCGAATCGAACTAGGCTTAATTCTTTCTTCATAAACGGGGATTGTCTAGGAAGGCTCTAAGGTAAAGATTTTAGAGTAAAAACATATGATATTGATAAGATCTCTTCTCCGTTGCTTGATGAAGGCTAAAGCTTGGGTAACACTACGATATTTATATCCCGCGTCTGAGTGTTCCCAGACTACAACTAATTTCCTTACAACCATGTACCTACTCTCACAAACTATCTTTGAATATCTGAGTGCGAAGGCAATTTGACCCTCAGAATATGGTTCCCTCCCACGGCTTACGGACACATCAGAGCTCATCTTTCCCTAAGAGTGTGGTACCCTTATCCGTATGAAACACAGTTCCTTCTGCTACCGCTTAAACCAATCAGTCCATCATAGGATCTACCAATGGTTTCTTGGAACACCAGGTAGCCAACATGGTTGTCGACCAATCTGCTTCCTCCCGATACTACCGGCGGGTAGCAGACGGCTTTCAGGATTACTGGAGCTCACGATCGGTCCAATACCATATCGTATTAGTTCCGCCCTTTCATATCGACTTGTTCCAATAGGTCAATGGACCTTTCTATGCTTGCATTCAGGGTCTACGTATGTTCTCTATGTTTCCATGGAACCCACTTAACATATTCTCAATTTCGTTCTGAGTGTTCCGCCAACTTGGACCACCACGAGCAAAGGCTATACGGGAATGGTCATAACTCTGCAGACACTGGTCTGATGCAATATATCCCAGCTGCTTTGACACGTCCGAATCTCCCGCTTCGAATACCCAGTGAACAGCTTCAGGACTGGCGGATGTCGACAATGTATATGCTGTGATAAAGGGAGCGCCAATCTATGACTGTTGAGTGAGGGGACGTTTTTGCTGTAGCTGCCACAGGTGACGTGTGGGTCCAACAACAGCACCGGAGGGGAAAGAGTAGGTTTTTCAGAGGATTTTTCGTATGAATGCTGTACTGAATTCAGAGCCTGTTACACCTTTGCCTAACATGAGCTCCCTCCTCCAAGGGTTCTTCTCGAATTGCTTTTGTAGGTGTTACCCTCTGTTCGCTTTCCTTGATCCAAAATATAACACAAAATTCAACCTTCAAAAACAAAATAAACACCACTTTTTTGAACCCGACTTGGTAGGGTAAAAAACCTATCTCGTTTGCTTAGCCATGCTAGGACAACCTTTTCCTTGTCATTCAACATCTGCCCGCTTTAGCATATCCGGATTCTGCCTATGAAACACCTTCACCACTTCCTGTGCATGCTCTAAGTGGTCTGGTGGTTCCCAAGTATTTTCATCTTTAGAACTCCCGGTCCACTTCACAAAATACCGTAACTCATGCATCTAGCGGTTCCGTCCACTGAGGCGCCGGGTATAACAGATTATTTCACTCATCATGATTCTTACGATTTCTCATTCAAAATCTTAATCGATTTCTTCAGGCTTGCGGGGAGGTTGTTCCCTTACAGGGCGATTTGATGTTCGATACGTTTCCAGCTGTGATCCTTGAAATCTTGGATGGATTTTCCACCTTGGTGATATTTCGAGTTTCAAGGTACGTTCTCACCTTTTTTCCAATACCTTGAACAGGCTATACCGCTTTAGGATAAGCTTCTTCAAGTGTCGTTTGGTGCGTATGCTTTTTTGTATTTAACACAACGAGGTCCCCAGCTTGATGTCTGGTTACTGCTTAGCCTTGCGGTTGTGATATTTACTCATATTGTTTCACACTTGTTCCAAAGCCTCTCTGCCCTGTTAGTGTATTGTTTGCATCGGGTGTGCATATAGCTGGGTACATGGATTCTGGGCTTCCCCTTCCTTCATGCATTCTGTTTGTGGATAGAATCCATAGTTTGTGTAGAACGGTGACATGCAGTGAGCATTTGTTACCGAATTGTTGTAGGCATGCTCGGCTAATGGGAGCAACTGGTACCAGTCTGTATGATCATGATTGACAAAATTCCTCAATTATCCTTCCAGCACTTGGTTGGTCCTTTAAGTTTGACCGTCAGTTTGGGGGTGGTACGCCGTTGACTATTTCATTTTATCCATAGGCTTTTGCATAGGGATTCTATGAATTCTCCAGAGAATATTGCATCCATGTCAGATATGATTTCTGTCGGCAGACCATCTGGCTTCATGACTTCCCTCAAGAATTCGCTTGCACCTACTGTTGCTGTTACATTGCTTTCCATACCTATGAAGTGAGCCATCTTTGTAAACCGATCCACGACTACCTTAATTTGTGTTCTTCCTTGTGATTGATGTAGTTGTTTGATGAGATTGGTCGATACGGATGACCAGGCTGCGAACGGGACTTCTAGAGGCTGCAGCAGACCGAACTGCACATGTCCTGGGGATAAATTATGTTGACATTCATCACATGACCATACGTAGTCTTTTATCCACGCTGTCAGCCCTCTCATATGAAAGTCTCTGGTGACAATTTCCAGAGTCTTCTCCTGTCCAAAGTGTCCAGCTACCTTAGAGTGGTGGCGGCCTTTGGCTATACTTGTCTGCAGCTGTTCGTTGTCTGGAATGTATAAGCGATTCCTATAGTATATAAGACCTTCACTTACTGCCCTGTGACTTGGTAATGGTTTGCCGTCAATTTTAACGTTTCAAATTCTTGCTTGCGTTCCTGCCTCTTTTGCTCATCCAGGCCTGTCTCTTTGATGGTTTTTAATAATGTTTGTTCTTATTTCCTAATATCGACCTTGGACATTATAGCATTAGACATTAGGAGTATCCCTTTGTCTTGTCGAGCTTGGAGGTCCATTTCATCAAGAAACTCATATTCAGCCTGGTCCGCTTACAAGAGTGCAACCACTACCTGGGTGTTAGTTGCAGGTAATCGTCTGAGTTATACATCCGTGCTTCCAAATCGGCTCTTGCCCCTTTCAGTTTCTGGCAGTCTTTCCACTTCTATCGCATCAACCATTTGTAGGTTCTAAATGATCATTTGTGAAATTCGGTGCCCTTTTGCCAACCTTGCAATCTTGGTTTCCATGATTCATTATGATAACCTTGACATCTCCTGTGTAAATAGCGTCGATTACTCCTCCGCCAATGCTAATCCTTAACTTGGCGGCCATTCCACTGCTTGCTGCCAACTATGGGTATGTTCCTTTTGGCAATCCGGCAGAAATTCCCGTTTCTACCAACCTTTGTCCTTTGGTCGGAATTATAAACTCCACTAGTGCATACAGTTCATCTCTGGCTGCCAGTCGGTAGCCTTTTGCAGGCATTCGTGCTTTTGGAGAGAGCAATTTTATTCGGAAGAAATCAATAGACTCTGTGCCAATTATTCTTTCCTCCCTTTCTAGCAGATTTAATTGCACTAGTGTGATTTGCAAGTGAGAAGAGTTGTGTATTGATTGTTCGCTATGCGCAGCTCCCTCCTCTGGAAGGTACTCCGGCCACCGGATTAGTGGATCTGGCTTTCCACCTCGTTGTCCCTGTCGGTAGACAATCTTGAAATTGTAGTTCACTGGTTGCAGAGCCCATCGTATTTGCCGCGGATTCAATACCTTAGTCTTAAGAAATTTCTGTAGGTTCTGGTGATCAGTGTAGACTGTCACTGGTTTCTCAGTTCCTACCAGATACTGTTTCCACTCTTAAAATGCTTCCAGAATCGCCAATAGTTCCTTATCATTGATGCCCTATTTTCGCTCAGCTGGGCTCAGCTTCCATGTGTGGGAAGTCACCAGATGTAGCTGTTTTTTCTTAAACTGTGAGAGGACTCAGCCTAGTTCAAAATCGCTAGCATCTGTTTCCACAATTGTTTCTCTGTCAGGGTAAAAATGACAGAGTATGGAAGCGGAGATGCATCTTTTCTTAAGTTCTTCAAAAGCCCAGTCTTGTTCTGGCCCATAGCTGAATTTTCTGGGATCGCCTTTCAATGTTTTCTGTTTTTGGTTTACAGATTTTGGAGAAATCTTTAATGAAACGTCGGTAAAAAATGGCAAAGCCAATGAATATTTGCACCTCCTAGACTGACCTTGGTGCCTTCCAATTTTTTATACTTTCGACCTTTCTTTCACTCTTTGTGACTCCATCAATGGCCACAATATACCACCAAAACACCACTGAATCGATGTGAAAAACCGACTTGGTTGTTGACACCGCTAGATCATATTCTTCCAAGTGAGTGAGTACCTTCTTGACCAAGTCAACGAGTTCTCTCTCTGTATTGGAGTATATTGGGATGTCGTATAGGTAGGCCACCACTCCATGATGTAAAAATTCGCATAGAATTTTGTTCATCAAGGCCTGGAATGTGGCCGGCGAGTTTACCAGCCCAAATGGCATTACACTGTATTCAAAGTGGCTGTATTGGGTCTGGAATGCGGTTTTCCACTAATCTCCTTCTTTTATCCTTAGGAGGTGATAGCCATCTTTTAAGCCAAGCTTGGTCAATAATAGAGGCCCAGCCGCCCGGTCGAGGAGCTCCCTCATTAGCGGTAGCGTGTATTTGTTGGCCACAGTCATCTAATTTAACAGACGGTAGTCCACACATACCCCCGTTGAACCGTCAGGTTTAGGGACAAATAAAATTAGAGCTGCAGCAGGAGATTTGCTTTCCACGAATTTCCCTTGGTCCTGCATTTTCTACAGGTATTTACTAAGCAAATCCAGCAGGTGGGCTGACATAGGATATATCTGGCCCTATGACGGTACCGCGCCGGGTATCAAGTCAAGGGCGTGGTCAAAGGTTCTTCGACTGCCCAGTTTCAGTGCCATTTTTGGTGTAAAAACCCTTTTGAATTCCTGGTATTCCAGAGGTATTAGCAGAATCTCTTTTGACTCTGGAGTGGATGCTATTTCGATTCTTCCAATCTATTGTGCTTCCGGGTTTTATGCCACACTCTCGTATTATTCAAATGTCAAGTCTATCCCTTCATCATTAATATGACTTTGGCATTTCTCCTCTTTAAATGTCCATTTTTGCGCATCCTCAATGTGCCCTATAGCATGTGCTCTATGCCACCATCCAAATGGGATGCTTATATCATATTTGCCAGCATTGGCAATTTCGCAAAAAATGTGAGATCGATGTGCAATGCTTCCGATCTCTAAGCGAATAGGATGTGTGTAGTCATTTCCCCCATTTGCTGCTGAGGTTCCTTCAAAGGTGTAAATGTCCAAGCTGTTTGTGCGGGTGTGGAATGGGAAGTGATGTTTATTACCCAGTTCTTCCTTGATTAGGAATATGTTAGACCCAGAGTCTAATAAAACACGGATAGGGATCCGTTCTCCATTTGCTTCGATGCTTGCCCTGCCTTCAGGCCATGATTAATAAGACGGGGCAGGTGCTTTGGTTTTATTTCCGTTATTATGGCCGCTAAGGGGCAATGCAGGTCTTTTGTATGACATTTTAGTTGTTGTAGTAACCATTTGTGTTTGTTACCATGCGCACGGATTCGGCTATGTAAGCCTCCTCAGACAAAGTAAAATCTCTGTCTTGGGTTTACTGAGCAAGGCACTACTAGTGGTCTTTACCCCTTGCCGAAAGGTTCCCGTACACCTGCCATTTAGCCTTCTCAGCCAACGCTTTTGTCTTCACAGGAGCCGTACTCTTATCGTTTTGACTATACCAGCGTATATGGGCTCCGGGGATTCTTAACACATCCCCTCAATTACTTCATCAGTCTATCATGGCTATTGTGTCAACAAATCGGTAGTCCAGGTTCGGGACGGTTTTACCCCGCTCTATTTAGTGTGTGAACTAGGTAGCCATATTTGCTCATTCTCTTCCACTTCATTTATCTTGATGTCCGAAAACTTGTTCCGTTTCTCCAACAATTCCGTTGTCCAGCCGACCTGTAATATATTTCGTTCCAGGAAGATTTCTCACGATCCTGGATAGACTGATTTTCCCTTATTATTCTTGTGGAGTCCCTAGTCAGCGCTGGTCTGTCCACTCTTCCATGCATATCTTGTAAGGCTTTAGGCCTTTATAAGGATACAGGTTTAGTTGACCGTCTTCCGTACTGAGGTCCGATATACATCAAACGAGGCCCTCGGCTTTCTTCTTTTTGAGTTTCAGGTGCCCAGAGTTAGTCCCTGATTACCACGAGCTACTGACCAAGTGATTAGCTTCTTCCACGCCTGTTATTCTTAGGTCTGCGATACTCATGTAGCTCTGGATTACTTTTCGTCATTCTCGCTTTGATTTATTAGTTTCCCACGGTTTAGTGTGGCATACCTGTCAGTAGGAGCTTGCAGAGGTCGAGCCCCCTTGTTGATTTCAGTTTCAGTAAGGGGTCTATAACAGAGTACCCGGTCACCGTCGCTGCTGGTGCCTGAAAACCTTTTTTAAGTTTAATCCATGTCGTCCAGTTCCCAAATCCTGGGCTGGTTGACTTGGTTCACCCTAGTTGTAGGTTCTGGGTGCCCCTTTGTTATCAGGGGTGGTCGATATTGGGGTATGAAATTTCCCCTTTTCTGCCCTATAACCGATAGTTGGGCCTGTTTCCTGAAGAACTTGCAAGTATAGTTGGCCAACGTGCAAAGCGTGCATTGGTTGGCTTTCTTTCATTCTTCAATTTTGTCCAAAGGGATTCCTTAATGAGCTTGAGTCCAATTTGTGTGCTCTACCTTTACGTCAACAGGGGCTTTTTAACCTTTTTCCGCTTCTTTTTTCAATTTGTATGCAGCCTTTTCTGCTGCCGTACAGGTTTTACGTTGTTTGTTCCCAGCAGTGGTCTTGCTAGGTTTGGATTCCTCCTGCCGTTTTCTTTTCTGGGAGTCACTTTTTCCCTGTTTGTTTTTCCGGAAATGCCCTAGTTGTTCCATGAACGATTCTTCTGCTTTGATGACCCTGCGGACTGCCTTGATCCATTCGCTATCCCAGTCATGATTTTCGTTTGATAGCGTATGCATGGCCTCGATAAGAAGATGCCTCTGAATTATGGTTTTCCAAGCGATGGTGGATACTTCTGCCACGAAGTTGTGGTTTTACATGGTAAGGAGATACTTCTCTATGTCCCCCGTATACCTGACCTTCCCTGTCTCGGCTAAGGCATTTTGTGCCTTGTACAGTAACGAGAATCGTTCTGTAATACAGCTCGGAAAGTGATCCAGAAGTCATAACCCTCATGTTTTGGGAATCCGAGGTCCCCAGTCATTTTCTTGCCATAGGTTAGCGAGAATGGGGCTACCTCGGTTCCTTCCATTCTTCCTAATGTATACTTGATTTGTTCTTCATCGTTTTCCCATTGCCATTGGTTTCTCCCAAAGTAGTCCTCGCAATTTAATAGCAATCCTCGCACATCCTGGGTAGGCTTATTCCCAAACTTGAATGCTGGATCCGCGGATTGGCGATTAGTCCTGGATAATGCTTGCCCCAGTCAGTCCATCCATGCATCTACTTCAGATTTGAACTTGCAGCCTGGGAAGGGTTGTCATGATAGCTCACCCCCTCGTCCTCAGGGGCTACCTACGTCCTCCAACCCCTGGTCATCGTATCCAGGGATGGGTGCGTTAGCTAGAGGAGGAGGGGGTGGTTCCTCTCCGCTATTTCCGTTTCCGTCACCTCGATCACTGGCTTTTCCCTTGTCTATAGTGGGAATGAATCGGAAATCTTCTGCGCCATTGGCCGTGGTTCTTCTTTCCAATCCCCCATTTTCCACTTGCTCTGGTGCCACAGTTTCTTACACGCTTGGTGGGTTCTTCGCAACTAGTAGTTGCACCAAAGGTTCATTCATCGGTATCAACATTCGATTTAGTTTCACGGATGCGGCATTCTGACTGACCACATAGAGTTCTCTTTCCACCCACTCCTGTTCGAGGCGCTGGTCAAGTCCTTGAAACTCCTCTCTGGTCCGTTCATGTTCCTTTTGTGCTGTCACTTGTCTTTGAAGGAGTCTGCTTTTTGCCTTACCAATGCCGGTTCTAGCTGGCGGTCTCGATCCAGCGACTCTTGTCCTGTTGTCCCAATGTTAGCATGAAGTTGGGTACTTAACGCTTCATGGTGTGTAACCCGTTCTTCCTATGCTCCCAACCTTGCCTCCAGCCGTTTGGTGGTTGCATCTGGCAGTGCGGCGGTTACTGTTGCTGATATTTCAAGTCCCAAATTGGCTAGTTTTAACTCTTCACCAATGATTTGCTTCACACGATTTATCCGTTGTGCATGGTGCTGGAGTTAGTTAGCCTGATCCTGAGATTGACCAGATAGTTCACGGTAGGCCAGGTGCTGCATATCAACTAATTACTGGAGGGTACGGGCGAAGCAGCTCCTTAACTAGCCTATGCATTCTTCTAATCTATCAATAGTTGGATTTATGGCGTCAGGAGGACGTGGAGTGCTTGATCGAGTTCCTGGGGCTGACTTTCTGACTCCACCTCGCTGTCACAGGTGGTGGAGTGCCAAAGGTGACCTGGAGCATCGAGGTGAATGGTCGCTTCCAACCAGAGAAACTTCTTCTATGTCAGACATGGCTTGGTCCATGTCGATAATCAATGGTTGGGCCATCTCGTTTTATTGAGACTCTGGATGTTTACCTAGTCTCTAAAGAGTTGGGGTCAAGGAGGGGGAGGTAAAGCCGAAAGAACTGCCGGTCCCTTCTTCTAAAGTATCGTAGTCTGGGAACGGTTTCCCGAGGAAGGTTGGACCGTAGAAGCTTTAGCAGATTTCTTGGAAATCTGATTCGGTAGGTATCAGTAGGGGATTGGTGAAAGAGGAGGGTTCCAGAGGTATATAGAATTGAATCTCCGAGAGGGAGTTTTCAACTAGTGGTTGGAAAGATGAGATGTATTTTGAAGAACGTGGTTTGAGCAGAGGCTTGTCGAGGAGTGTGGAATCACCTATAAGCCTATGTGATTCCGGAGGTTTGACTTGGAGGTGTCCAGTAGTCATGTAAAGAACCTTGGTAACAGGGAGAAATATCAATATACTTCTAACGGTAGTCGATTCTAAGGGTAAGCGAATCGAACTATGCTTAAATCTTTCTTTGGAAACAGAGATTGTCAAGGAAGGCTCGTAGGTCAAGATTTTTGAATAAAAACTTATGAGATTGATAAGATCTCTTCTCCGTTGCTTGATGATGGCTAAAGCTCGTGAGGAACTTTGATACTTATATCCCGTGTCTCAGTATTCGCGGTCTAAAACCAATTCCCATACAACTATGGACTTTCTCTTCCAAACTATCTTTTATAATCCGCGTGCGAAGGCGATTTGACACTGAGAATATGGTTCCCCCACACGGCTTACGGACACATTAGAGCTTAGCTTTTTCTGTGGGTGTGGTACCATTATCACTCTGAGACGCTGTTCCTTCTACTGCCGTTTAAACCAATCAGTCCATCATAGGATCTACAAATGGTTTCTTCGAACATCAAGTGGCCAACATGGTTGTTGACCAATCAGCTCCCTCCCGACACTCCCGCCGGCTTGCAGATGGCTTTCAGGACGAGTCTACCTCAGGATGGATCCAAAACCATATCGCTTTGGCTCCGCCCCTCCTTATCTACTTGTTCCGATAGGTCTATGGACCTTTCTTGGCTTGCAATCAGGGTCTAAGCGTGTTATCCGTGTTTCCCTGGAACCAACTTAATATATTCTCGATTTCGTTCAGAGTGTCCGGTCACTTGTTTCCAACCAGACCGAAAGCTGTACGTGAATGGTCATAACCCTGTGGACACAGGTCCGATACACATGAATTGTAGCTGCATTGTCACGGCCGAGGTTTCCTTTCATATACTGTGCAAATTTCACCAAGTCGGACGGACGGCGACGCCATATATGGTGTTACGAGGGGGGCGCCAATATGTGTATTTATAGTGAGGGGACGATTTTACTGTAGCTGCTACAGGTGACGTGCGGGCCCAACAACAGGGCCGGCGTGGTATGAGTAGGTTTTTCAGCGCATTTTACGTATGAATGCTGTACTGAATTCGTATCTCAGACACATGTGCCTATGACCCTTATCTTTCCTCCCTTGTCACCAAGACACTGAATACACCAAACCTGGCACCCCTGCCTCCTATGCTGCTGTCTGTGTTAAGGGTAGCCGATTCTAAGGGCAAGCGAATGGAACTAGGCTGAAATCTTTCTTCGTAAACGGATATCATCTAAGAAGGATCAAAGATAAAGATTTTTGAGAAAAACTTATGCTATTGATAAGATTTCTTCTCCGTTGCTTGATGATGGCTAAAGCTAGGGAGGAACTTCGATATTTATATCCCGCGTCAGAGTGTTCGCGGACTACAACTGTTTCACATATAAATTGGTATTTTCTTCCCTACCTTCGTCGCTTAATTAGAGAGCGAACCCACTTGACCCTCAAACCTTTCTCTTCCTCCATACAGCTAATGGTATCATCAGCGCTCCCGACTTCTCTGCAGTTGTGGAACCACTTACTCTGTGTGGTCAACCTTGTTTCGGCTGTTTAAGATATATTCGTCCAGTTTGAATCCTTCCAATAACTTCTCAGTACTCCAAGGCGCCAGCTTGGTTGTTGGTCAAATCTGCTTCATGCCATCTTATCCGGCTCTAAAGCAGGCTTCCAGGATCACAAGTGTTCACGATCGGGCCAATACCTTCACGACTTCATTGCCTCACTTTATAAACTTGTTCCAATAAGTTCATTAACCTTATAGGCATCCCGGTGGCGCACGCGTACACGCGGTATATATCGGAGTATCCTACTTCAATCGCGCAACCGTACCCATCTAGGACTACCCCATACTATCCTTATTTCAAGTGGGTGTAAATGCGAGTTCTTCACGAAATCGCTTTCTTCTTCTTCCCAGACTTAGCCTAATAGGCTCTCCTATATACGCTGCGTACAACATCCAGTCGGAGGTACGGCAACAACATATACGGGGTTACAAGATGTGTTCCAAATTATCCTTTTTCTTAGTAAACTAGCAACTGCTTAAGGTGCCAGTGTCGACTCCCAGGGAGAACGCTGGGGCCGCACGGGGGTAAATGCCTGTGGAGGTTCAGATTCATGCAGTCCCTTCTATAAAGTCATGTAATCTTCCTGGGAGTCGTTTGTGCCTAACCGTCGGTGCTGGCCAATCGGCCAGTACTAACGGTAAGAATAAGGGAAAAAAGCAGTTACTAGACCACAAGTCTCTGCGCCCAATATCGGTAGTCGTCCTGAAAAGGGACCTACCCGATTGCCTGCTGCTGAGCATCTCTTTTTCTCCCCCGTACTCTTCCCCTCCCACATGAAGGCGCTCTTACCATAGCTGCTGGTGCCCCCGACTTGGTTGCCTCTGTCCTCAGGTAAGCCAACTGCCCTTACCCCCTTGCTTTTACAGCCTCGCTCAACAGCAGAGGCTCATTAACCCTCCTCAGCACCACCCTCTTCACAGAGGCAACCGCCTACTTCCCCAACTATGAGGCCATGGCTCGCCAGCTGAACCAAGCTTTTCCCTTTGGCGACAATCCCTTTCAGCCCTTTCGCCCTGCACCCGACGTGGTGCAACTTGCTATACATGGCCTCCCTATTGCTTACCTCCCACCACGTCAGGCTGAACTCTGCACCAGCCTGTCTGAGTCCATCCGGCAGGCGGTCGACCTTGTAGTATTTTCAGCCCGCTACCTCCAACATGACCTGGAAAAAAGGGCCCTCAAGAACTCTACCTCGGTAGTTGTGACAGTTTCCTTAGGTGACGCTGTTAGATTTGGCTCTTTTATCTGCCTCTTCTCCCGTCCTCGGAGGGATCAAAGAGCCCATTCCACTAATCGCTTCCTGCAGTGCCATAAATGCTGGAACTATGGACATCCTGCTCCCGCCTGCAAAGCTACCCACTCCACTTGCCCCCTCTGTGCTAATGCTCACCCCAGATCCTCCCACCTGTGCCCCAAACCCATATGCCTCTAAGGGGGGCACAACAGGACAGTAGCTGCTTGTTACCATGCCAGCCCGCTACGGTGCTCCAACTGTGGAGGGCCACACACCGTGACTGACTGCACCTTCACCTCACGCCCCACTCCTACAGCATCACGCCCACAAACCCCTATTCCCCCTATGGACACTACGGATGAAGTGGAGGATACCACCCCGGGTATGGCCTCCCCAGGGGCCCCCTCCACCCCTCCCCTCCCACCACAAATGGACCTCACAACCCCTCGCTCTCACCCCCCACCTGGACCCGTTGAGATTTCTCGTCCCAGGGCTGTCAATCCCTTTCCACCAAGGGCTGACACCTGCTCCCCAACTCCTCCCCCTAATACATCAGATTAATGAGTGTACAATTAAACACCGCTCCGGCTAGTCCTCACTGGACTACACAGGCTTCCTCATTTAAGCAACTTGCCTTTATCCAACATAACTGCCTCAGAAGCTGGAGTGTGTGTCTTTCCAATTTTAATAGTTTTAGAACTTGTCCCTCATCTCCACAGGTTGTTCTTCTCCAAGACCTGGCTGTATACCACAACCAAATCATTAGTTTTGCAGACTTTATGGCCTTCTACCCCCCTCCAGTCCCTGGCACCCCTCCTAAGGTTGCCACCTATATCCTCATGGAGCTCCTAGTGTGCTATTCACTACTTCCCTGTTTTTACAAATGCCCTGATTTGATGGCAGTTGATATATTTTCCCCTTCTGAGTTATTTCACTCTAACCGCGATAGGTTTAGGATATATAACCTTTACTCCATTAATGGCACATCTTCTAGTATACGCACTGTCACCCAACAAGATGCCATCAAATCCTATACCTTCCCCACACATGTTGTGGGTGACTTCAACATCCAACTCCCCACCGCAGACCCTTTACGTCTGGTCTCCTTTAATGAATATGCATTATCCTCACCGTACTTTGAACTCAGCTCGGAGCTAAGCTTCCACCTGCTCAACACTCCTGTGGTATATACACGATTCCCTTTTGAAAACAGCTCACGGCCTGCTGTTCTCGACCTTGAATTCTCTAATGACCACCTTCTCCCCATCTTCCACAGATGGGACGCAAGTGCCCAATCCATTGGCTTAGAACACCTCCCCCGAAACCATAGCTTCACGACCCCACTTCTCAAAGCTGGCCTCCGATCGCCTGACTGGTCCAAGACTGACTAGGACACTCTCACCCCCCTCATAGAGGCCCTTTAGACCACTCCTCCCCCGACATACCCCACTGATTCTTTAGTAGACTAATGGCTTGCCAGGCACCTGGGCACCCTCACTCCACTGCTGCAAAGCGACACTCCATCCAAATGCCCATCCATTCACGCCAAACCCTGGTGGAACCAATAACTAACCCACCTAAGGCAGGACTTCCAGCGGACCTTCAGAGCTCACCACCATCACCACACCCACGAGACATTGACACTTTGTCATAAGCACCGCAACGCCTACCTCAAAGCCATCAAACAAGGCTAAGTCATCCCACCGGAAGGAAATCTTGGCCAATGTCAACACTAAGTCATTGTAGACAGCAAGACGCCTCGCCTCTGGGTGAAAGCCTGAGAGGTTCCCCTCCTTCCCCAATACCGATACCTATGTTCAAATTAACACCTCCCTCTTGCAACACTTTTTCCCGCCAAAGCCTGCTCTTCCATCCCCCTCCTTCCTATCCTATGACAGCGTAGCTACTCCCCTCCTCTCAGAAGAAATTTCCACTCCACTTAGGAAATCCTCCAACACCTCGGCCCAAGGACCAGACCAGATCCCCGACGGAGCCTGGAAGAGGGTCCACTCTACCAGCTCCTCCATCCTTCGCGACCTACTAGGCCCCCTCATGTTACTTGGATATAATCCGCTCCCCCTGAAGAGACCCAATGGGGTCATCCTCCCCAAACCAGGCAAAGTCGACTACTCCTCCCCCGCCTCCTTCCGCATTATTGTTCTCCTGGAAACCGTCTCCTAGCTACAAGAGAGGATAATGGCATGCTGCCTTGCCCCTATGGCCAGATCAGTCGGCCTGATTGATCCAAACCAATGCGGCTCACTTCTGGGGCTTAGCACCTTCGATGCCTGCACTGCCCTCTCCCAAGAGGTCTGTTCTTGCCAACACCCACATATGTAAATCTCCTCCCTCTTCGTTGATCTCAAGGGAGGCTACGTTAACATCTCTGCTTCCTCACTCAGACAACTGCTCCGCTCAAGAGGCATTAAAGATATATGACCCCGTGGGTTCGCTCGTTCCTCACTGATGGCCAGTACCGCCTGCTTTCAAGGGGCTCCAGCAGTTAACTCACCTGTTTCCGTAAGCACCCCTCAAGGGTCCCCTATATCACACTTTTTTTTTTTTTTTTTTTATTTAATTCATATATTCTCTGTTAATGTACTGGAACCGGCATCCAGTGCTAGCGATGGCAAAAACGAAACGTTAATGACAAACAAACCAACAAAAGAAAAATCAAAATCCTATCTCCCAGTCGTAACGGTACCGTTACTGCTGCCACAATGGAGGCTCTACAAGTGAGGAAGGAAAATAACAAAATTCCAAACAAAGTAAGGAAAATCATAACAACATGTAAGAATCAAAGTTAGTAGTGGAGGGCAGCCCTGCTGTCCCTAGGTGAGGGTGGCCCGTGGGCCGGCATCTGTGGGGGGAATCCAGTTGCAGATTCTAAAATGTAGGCACGAAGGGCCTGTATGTTAAGGGTAGCCGATTCTAAGGTCAAGCGAATCAGGCTAGGCTTAAGAAATCAAGTC
>QFET01003998.1:0-16109 GCA_003316355.1 Tuber calosporum
CCCACCCCTTCATGGGCCTGGACAAGTTCGCTGCTGGTAGGATCCATCAAATGCGGTCTCGCAAAAGCTACCTGGCCGCCCACACATCCTGGGACGACCCTGACCCCCTCACCCTCTGCCACTACTGCGAGGAGGAGGAAGAGACCATGGTCCATGCAATCCTCCAATGTCCTGCCAAAGCCTCTTTTCGCCTTCGTCATCTCCCTGGCATTGGCAGCTTAGGCCCTGGCTCTCCACTCTGGTCCTCGGTGGACCTACTACTGGCCCTTCGCGCCTACATTTTGGAATCTGCAACTGGATTCCCCCCACAGATGCCGGCCCACAGGCCACCCTCACCTTAGGACAGCTTGGCTGCCCTCCGCTACTAACTTTGTTTCTCTCACGTTGATATGATTTTCCTTACTTTGTTTGGAATTTTGTTATTTTCTTTCCTTACTTGAAGAGCCTCCATTGTGGGAGCAGTGACGGTACCGTTACAACTGGGAGATAGGGTTTTTGATATTTCTTTTGTTGGTTTGTTTGAGATTAACGTTTCGTTTTTGCCATAGCTAGCGCTGCATGCAGGTTCCTGTACGTTAACAGAGAATATATGAATTAAATAAAAAAAAAAAAAAAAAATTTCTCAATATAGATAATAAAAAAGAAACAATATTTACGAATTATTAAGTAATTCGGTAGTTTAACCTTGTTCTTAATGGACTTATAGCATTACAAGCTGAGGTAGTCCAGCTAGTAGGAAATGAATGTCCGATCGAGGTTGAGCAAAATCAAAAGTTTTATCCTTAGTTCAAGGATGCTTTGGGAGCATTTGATAGAACCCATATTGCTACTCATATTCCAACAACCATTGCAGCAGCCTATCGCAACAGTAAAGGGCAAATTAGTCAAAATATATTCGCTGCATACACATTTGACATGTATTTCACCTATGTGTTAGCAGGATGGGAAGGATCAGCCTATGATAGTCGTGTATTGCAAGATGCTATGGCAAATAGCTTTACTATTCGTCAAGGAAAATATTATCTTGGTGATGCTGGATATGCATGAAAGCAAGAATGTTTAAGTCCTTATGGTGGAGTCCGATATCATTTTCGAGAGCAATACATATCTCGTAATAGGTATGTTAATATTGTCTATTGTGATTTGTTATTACTGGCAAGAGACACTAACAAGTGATAAACCATGTAAAAGGCCTCAAACAAAGGAGGAATATTTCAATCTTGGACATTCACAATTGCGGAATATTATTGAAGGCATTTTTGGTATGATGAAGAGGAAATTTCCTATTTTAAAAGAACAGCCAGATTATCCAATGCAAAGTCAGATAGAGCTGGTGTTAGCATTAACTGGGCTGCATAATTTTATCCGAAAACAGTCAATACAGGCAGAGATTCTTTATGACAATCAGCTGGATTCCACAACTCATATTTCCCAATCCAGCAAGTTATTTCTTTCTTTTCTATTATATTTTACCTATTACAAAGTAAGAGACAAGCTTAGAATCATAATCTAACTCTATAAATTAAGGGAGTGAAAGAGCAGAAGTCAGTCAAGTTGATAATATTAGTGACTTCTCATTAAATGGAAATGATACAAGTGAAAGGGATGGAGAGGAGGCTTTTGAAAGTAGTACTGCAGGTGTGAGAGAGATGACTATACTACGGGATAGAATCGTAAGTGATATGTGACATGACTATGAGATGTATTTGGAGAGAAGACAGATCTACTAAAGTAGTCAATTATAAAGTCATTTATCACCTTAGTAGAGATAGGGGAAAAACCTTTTCTATTTACTATTTAGAGAAAATAAAAAATACAATAAACCACATAGTACTTGTAAATTATAAAGATACAAGTATAATTACATGTCGAGCTATCCTCTCAGCCATGCATCACGTACCAGGCCAGCTGAAAGTCCCAGAAATACACCTGCCTTACTCCGATCCTGAAACAAACATACTGCCTTAACCATTTCATCAATAGAGTACTTTCTACTATAATCATCCTCCAAGATTTGCACAACACGTTCCTGCATGGACGGAATACCATGAGTACCCTGGTACCTTGCCTCCTCATTGGCGTCTGGTAAAGTGGAAATTAAGGATCCAAGTGAGAAGCGGTTAATGCGGCAGGGTTTGTGACTATCCTGGGTTGGAGTCTCCAAACATTAGCGTCTTAGAGGAGAAGTAGGTGAGGCTATACCCTGGGATTGACTAGGCAAACGTGAGATTAAGGCCAAATTGGCACTTGAACTTGCTTCCAATGCATGCCAATCATTTCGAAGTGCTGGATCAATTATTTCCAACTCAAGATCCTGTGATTAGAAGCCATAACTGCTGGAATCCTGTGAGAGACTTCCAATTTCGACCTCTTCCTCCTCAGCTTGCGATAGCTGGGATCCTGTTCAGGAAAATCTCCCTGTTGCCTGCACACCAAAGAAAAATCAACTAACCTATCATAAAGAGGTAATCTCTTGTGTCTGTACTTGACTGCCTCTTTATAAGTCTATTTAATATATGTTAACTTTAGCTATTAAACTCCTTAGTATTTCAACTACTAAACTTTGCTGGATGTATGTCTTCCATACCTCCTCAAAAGCAGTTGGAATACCTTTAACACTATCCCATCCGAAGCCAGAACATTCCCTGATTGCGTGAACGGTCTCAAATTCTCTTTTCAACTATTTCATTATTAGCTCTTAATCAGTATAGAAATTTATGATTTTCATTTTCATTATTCAAAGCTGGAATAAACTTACCATCACCTTATTACCCTTGGCTTGTGCAATCATAATTGGCTTCTCCAGAGTATCCTTGCAAACCTCATTCAATTCTGCTACCACAGTACCCCATGCAGAATTCTTGAAGCCATTCTCACTTCTGCCACCTGCTTCCACAGGTTTGAGAAGTGTTTCCACAAGAAATCGTTCAGTGTCTTCTACCAACAAACCATTTCCCATAGGTACGGATTCGTAGTCAGTTATTCGGAATTCATGTGTTGCTTATCTGTGTTTATTATTGTATTTATATTGCTAACATGAGGCTCTTTGGTAAGAAACTATATTTTTAACCCTACTTCCAGGGTAAGATCCAGAGGGCATGTTTATTTTTAGGAATATATTTATATTGTGTTTCTCCAAACAAACACCTACTCATGGCAAGGTTGGGGTTGCACCCCAACCAACTATTGCACGCTGGCTCACAACTGTCGGTACTCTAAAGAGTGCATGACAGCTCAATGCAAATTTACAACCCAACGCAAATTTGTGGCTTGCCATAGTAAAATTGTGGCTCAACATCACTTTCTGGCTTGACCTGGCTCTATGGCTAATAATATTTTATGGCTCAACAATACTTTGTAGCTTAATAACACTCTATAGCCATATTGAATTTAGTTATAGAGTGTTATAACTTTGTAGCTTAATATTATCTTAGAGTTTTGAATTAAACTACCACCTATTATTAAATTACCAATTGTTATTGAGCAACAAAGTGGTGTTGAGGCATAAAGTATTGTTAGCCACAAAGCAAGATGAAACTACAAAGTGATGCTGAGTCACAAATTTACTAAGGTAAGCCACAAATTTACGTTGAGCTGTAAATTTGCATTGAGCTGTCAAGCACTCTTCAGAGTGCCGACAGTTGCGAGCCAGCGAGCAATTGTCAATTGGGGTGCAACCCCAACCTTGGCACGAGTCTATTTCTGAAATATGGTATAAATTCATTTTAGAATATATGCCTTTTAAAACTTTTATGACAATATATTTTTATAGTTACACTCCAAACAGGGCCTTTGATGGGTAAAAATATGCCATAAAAGCCAGTTTAATGGCATAAAAGTGTTATCCTGAACAGGATCTTAGTGTTTTTTATTTTTACAATTATTTCATGTATCTCTTCTTACCTCCTATTCTTTGTTAATTACACTGCCACATGTATTGTATTCTCTCGATATACTATGTCAAATTTAGGTAAATTATGTAAGATATGCTTGGCATGATATCAGGCTCTAGTAGACTTTGCACTCTTTTTTCTATATTTCCATATGGGTGCTAATATGCAAATATTGGCCCTATACAATCAACCCACTTTTCCGTTATTCCATTTTCCGGTTTGCATAGCAACTATCCTTATTTCCAAACAGTCTTATATACCGTTATTGTTACCCTTTATATACATTTGAGGAAAAGTACAAAACCCTGTATAATAAATGATACTAGTCTTAAAAATGCCATAAAAATATTTTTCCTTATAGCTTTTAATGTGTGCTTTTTATCAATGTAAAATTAAAAAAAGCCAGTATTTCTTAATTTTGACATTGACCACTAATCAATCCAGGATATCTTTTAACAAACTTTTTTAAGATTATCAGAGTGTGCTCTTGAGGCTCAAGAAGTATTGAATGCATTAGAACAAATTTGTTGCATTGGTAGAGAGGACCACTTTTCACATATCAGCACCCATATCTTCTTACTTTCATGTACCATTCACTTCTCTATAAATATACTTATTACCATCCATCTCATATAGAAGAAATTTGAACCAGACTATCTTCAATTTACTCTCCTACTACACACCTTTTATCACTCAATTTTCAATGCAAACCCCTTTAATCTGTATAGTACAGCACTAGGAGAAATCTTTCCCACTGATACCTTTTTTAAACCAACAGTGTTGCTCTTCAAAAGGCTCTCATGTTACCCAGTGTTTATGAAAATTACTAGATATCTGTCTATACATTACCAAACCTCTAGATAATATGAACAACATTACAAAACCCTAAAATATTATCAAGTGATATTGAAAATGTTGTTTAAGTATTATACCTGGTATCACTTGCCATGTACCTTTTTGTATAAAGCCCCATCCAAAAATTAGGGTTGTATTTACATTTGTCCATGCAATCATAAACAATGAAGACAGTTTTGATCCCATTTACTTGTACATGTAGAGGTCAGAATGGATAGTCATTCCTTAATTTATGAAATAATTTGCGGTGTTATCATATATGCAGTATTGAGAATTGTCCGCTTGAAAATGTCTATTTTTGATGCTAAAAAGGCATTGGACGAACAGGTTTGCCCCCGCACTTTATTTTCCACATAGTAAAGATTCTGCCATCCATGTTCACATTTCGACCAGGGAAACGAGTCACAGTTAACGAGTCAGCACTGCTCCTCTTGTTAGAGGTCTAAGATCGAACCTAGCAATGGCCAATTCTAATATCAAACCAGCCCCTTCAACAACGAACTCTCCTGCGAAAAACCCTGCCTAGGACTACTCAAGACCGCCTTTTCTTTAATTGTCAGTATTCCACTTTTTGAACAATGCGAGTTTTGGTTGAGAATGATAAACATTTTGGGAAGGATGAACACACATACAAATTTTTGCCAAGGGCTACCTTTTTGAGTGTATTGCTAGGGGAAAAGGGAGTGGACAAGAGGGATAGTTTTTGATGTCCGGCACTCTATCAGGGAGACGGGTTTCAATCAGCATGGCTCACTTATCCGAACTGACATGGTCCATCATGGCCCCCTCAGCACAAAAAGACAAAAATAATAATCGGCAGTGGGCTAAGCATTGGGTTCTAGAAATTGCTGCTAAAGGTGCGGTCCCCTTAACCACCAGCAAGTGGGGTACATGGTGTGTCACAGAAAAGTCACTCGGTAAACATTTTGGGGACAGAGGGAGGTTCAATTGTGCAAAAATGGTAAGAGTGTACCTGTTCATCAAAGGACAATCCTCATATTACATAAGATAGTAGAGAAAGAGACAGGAAACACCATACCGAGAGGGAAATGAGTGGAGACCACAAAACGCCATACATGATTTATGAATCAAACCTGATCCTCTAGAAACACAAGCTTGTTATTGCCCGGTAGGATGTTTAATTCTGAATGGAGGTGGTATAAGGCTCGTGATTTGGGAAAACTTCCAATTCTGTTCCTCCCGGGACCGCCCTAACTCTAGCTACCTCATTGTTCCTTATTTCCCCACGAATCAATCTATCTGCCAACGGACCCAACAATTTCTTGCTAATAAGGCGATTCAACGGTCTTGCACCATAGAGAGTATCATACCCCTTCTCACTGAGCCAATCCTTTGCTTTAGCATCTATGTCAAGTTGGATTCGACGATCGTCAAGCTTTGCCTGCAATTCCTTCAGTCGGATATCAACAATCTCCCGAATAGCATCCTTCGAAAGTCTCTGGAAAATTATAAATTCGTCGATCCTATTTAGGAATTCTGGTGGGTAGGAATGCTGTACAATATCCATGACCTGTTGCTTGGAAGCTGGTGATATTGCGACGCCTGAGGATGGATCATTGATGAGGATGTCTTGACCGAGGTTGGACGTGAGAACTATGATTGTGGAACGGAAATCGACTTTCCGACCTTGGGCATCTGTTAGGAAGCCTTCGTCAAGTACCTGAAGGAGTAGCGAGGAGATATCCTTATGGGCCTAATAGAATACTCAGTGCTCGGCCACATCCCATGGGTCATATCAGACAAACCTTTTCGAATTCATCAAATAAGAGGACTGCATACGGTTTCCTTCTGACCGCTTCTGTCAACTGTCCCGCATCTTCGTAACCAACATATCCAGCTGGGCTTCCAATCAGCCGACTGACAGTGTGTTTTTCCTGGAACTCGCTCATATCGAATCGAATAACCGCAGTCTCGCTTGAGAATAAGGTCGTAGCCAATGCTTTGCATAATTCTGTCTTCCCAACACCCGTAGGACCTAGAAACATGAAACTAGCAGTAGGGCGGTGATCGCTAGCTAATCCGGCGCGCTGGAGCCTGACAGCATCAGCAACTGCCTTGAGGGCATCATCCTGTCCACGAACTGACTGGCGAAGAGTGTCCTCTAGATGCACTAGCTTCTCGACCTCTCCAGCCATAAGTTTAGAGGTAGGAATACCCGTGGCTTTAGAAACAACATGAGAAATATCGTCCGGGCCCACCGAATCATGTAGGAGCAAGCCTTTACTCGCTTCCCCATCTTTGGGAAGCTTGGCCTCAAGTTCGGGAATCTTTGAGTATTGCAACATGGAGGCTTTCTCGAAATCGCCTTCTCTTCGGCAAATCTCAAGGTCAATCCTAGCATGCTCTAACTCCTCCTTCGCAGCTTTTATCGCCTGCAGTTCTGCCTTCTCATCTTCCCAAACCTTTGTGAGTTCTTTGACTTTTGTTCGCTTTTCATTCAAAATGGCTTGAAGCTTCTCCTTTCGTTCCTTAGAGGCCACATCCTCCTCTTTGCGAAGTGACTCGAGCTCGATTCTAAGAGTCAAAATTGCATG
Organism: Tuber calosporum; assembly: GCA_003316355.1. Taxonomy (NCBI): domain Eukaryota; kingdom Fungi; phylum Ascomycota; class Pezizomycetes; order Pezizales; family Tuberaceae; genus Tuber; species Tuber calosporum. The sequence continues at coordinate 7,304 of QFET01003998.1, forward strand.
ATCTAGTTCCTGAATTTCGTCTGGGCGTGACTCCTGCTGAAGCCTCAGGGCTGAGGCAGCTTCATCGACAAGGTCGATGGCTTTGTCAGGTAGGAAACGGTCGGTAATGTAGCGGTTAGATAGTATAGCCGCAGAAACTAGCGCATTGTCAGTGATCCGAACGCCGTGGTGTACTTCGTACCGATCTTTGATCCTGTTGGAAGGTGAGCGACGAATCACAAAAAGGCAAATGAGATCCTGTTGCCCACCCTCGAAGTATACTGATGGTATCCTGAACGCTGGGTTCATTAACCAGGATTGGTTGAAATCTTCGAGCTAGAGCCACATCCCTCTCAATTTGGCGGTATTCATTTAAGGTTGTAGCTCCACAACACTGAAGTTCCCCACGGCTTAATTGAGGTTTGAGAAGGTTGGATGCGTCGACCGAACCCTCCGCCTTTCCTAGGCCAAGTAGTGCATGAAGTTCGTCAATGAAAAGGATAACCTTCCCACGAGCTTCAGAAACCTCTTTTAAGACGCCCTACAACAACCCAGTGGCTTAGTTATTTTGTGGTGTTTACCGGAAATAAAAGACAAACTTTAAGCCTTTCTTCAAAATCGCCTCTGAATTTAGCCCCAGCAATCAGCTGTCCTAAATCCAAGCTTACGACTCTCTTATCCTTCATACTTTCTGGCACTTCGCCACTGACAATCCGCTGCGCGAGGCCTTCTAGAATTGCTGTCTTGCCAGTTCCTGCGGAGCCAATGAGGACGGGGTTATTTTTTGTCCGCCTTGACAACACTTGGATGGTTCTCCGGATCTCTTCGTCACGGCCAATGACAGGGTCGAGCTTCCCACTTTTAGCACGGGCGGTCAAATCTGTGCCAAACTGTTCCAATGGCGGCTGCTGTTCCCCTATGGCACTAGTTAGGCGAAAGGGGTAAAAAAAAAGAACCCCTGAAGAAGTTTGCTTACCTTCGGTGCCGAGATCCATACGATGTGTCCCACCTGGAGGAAATGGACCATGAGGCCCTCCACGGCCACTAGTCGCATAGCCTCTTGGTATAAAAACTGGTAGGCATCTGAGTAAACTATTTAATTCAGTTCGTAGAGGTAAATTTGTTCCGTTCTTCGAACAGGTTCTGAGGTTTGTAGCATTGACAGCTGGCTGAAATGTCCGAATAATTACTCCCGATCTTGAGAGCATTTTTGGGTTTGTGTGTGCTGTTGCAGAGAGTACAAATTTGTATTTGAGGTCAGGAGGGGTGAGTAAGAAAGAAATTCGGTGAGTTTTTATATCAAGGTCTCGATATTGGAGGAGTCTTCTAGAGGCTCTTGAAGCGTCCCCAGTCAGTTTGACGTAGTTGCGCTTGGCTGAGTCAATCCGTGGCAGCACTAAGAGGGTCTGGTGCCAGTCATCAGCCAAGCAACCCCTCAACCTCCCCCCAATACGACCAACTTTAAACTCCTTTAAGTCAATAACTCATAAGCTCAAATGCTTCTGGAAAAGCCTTTACTTTATGATTCTCTAGAGAATGGCAGAAGGGTTTAAAGAAACTTTGAATTTTTGTAGTGCTAGAGCTGTTCAAACCTTCTGATTTCTGTATGGAAACTGGCCAATTAACATAGCCTAAGTGAACTGTATGTATCAAGTAACATCTTGGCAACACTATACCAAATGAGGCAATTAATTTGCCGATCAGCACAAGTTGCCAGGTGCTTTAGCCCGATTTAGAGGCTAGTAAACTCTCAGTGAGCAGCTAGGAGTTGACATAAGAGTGTATTAGCAGAGTGCGGCGGTATGCCCGTTTGCCGTACGAAATACGCGAGCACCGTACCGTACTCGCAATTGCATGACGTTTGTGAACACAACTGGGTCAGCAGGCGCCACAAAATGGGAGATAAGCCAATAGAATCCTATATGACAACACATAAAATCAGAAATGGTGACCCAGGTAGATAGGTGTAAAAGTATTCCCAGTTCTCGAAGGCAACTCAACTTTAACAATCTTCTATCAGCCAAAACAATACTGAATATCCAGATATATCTATTTCATTTTTTGAATTCACTACCAAAGGATCCAATATGTCAGCAGTGCAAGTGAAACCAAGGGGAAAGACTACTGGGATGAGCAAAAGGGGTCAAATATTGGCCTATGCGACTATGAAAGGGCAGCGGAAGATGACAATTCGCGAGATTTCTGTGGAAACTGCAGTCCTGCAGAGTACCTGTTCGAACATAATTCGAGAGTCTAAGAGGCGTTCCCTCGATAATGGAAATAGTGATCTTTGTGCAACAGAAAATCTTATTCCAATGCCAAATTGCCAGAAGGGGTCGACAATTCCTTTATAGGATAAGGAACATGTGGTGCAAATTACTCTGTCCGATAGTGCACACCGTCGGATGCCATACAGTGATCTTGCAACAGCTGGTAATTCTTATTCCAATAGTACTCAATATCTTTTTTAATATATATCTAATTTAAATAAACTTGGTGTTAGCTGGGCTTCAGATATGCGGAAATCCTGTAGAGAAAATACTGGCGGAAAATAATATTCATCGCCACAAACCAACTGAAAAGCCTTGTTTAAAGCCTGAATAACGTGATGCTTGGCTGGAGTTCTGTCTACGGTACCGGTATCAAAATTGGAAGGAGGTAATAAACACTGATGAAATCTAGTTTGAGACAGGGGACCTACAGTGGCGGTGTGCACGAGGTGTTCTGCGACGTCCAGGGGAGGCATATCTCCCTCAGAACATGAATGTTAAGTTCCCTAAAGGGGCCTCAGTCATGGTCTGGGGGGCTATTTTTTATGGTCATGCTGGTATTATAGAATACTCCATCATTTATTTAGTTTTATGTACATAATTTTTAATTTACAATATGTTTAACACTACCATAATATCTCTATACTACACCATATGAAACAAAGCAACAAAAGAAGAATGCAGGAATTCAACTTCAGCAAGAATACCAACTTGAACTGGATGAGGGGGCACGACTTTTGTAGATAGGAGAGATATCATCTACTATCCCAGAACTTAAAGTGCGAGGAAAGGACAGAAAGGGGAGAATAGACTGCTTCATTTATCGTGAACGTATTCTAAACCACCTGCTGTACCCTTTTGCCCAGACTGTACAACATGCTAATCTAAACCTCCATATCATGGAGGACAATGCCCCTGCCAACATCCACAACTATCACAATACTCGCCGGGAGGTGTTAGGATTCCAAAATCTCATCTGGCCTGCGAACTCCACGGATCTCAACCTTATTGAGACAATATAGAATAAGATGAACGATCGCATAAAGGAACAGTTGGGTATACGGATGACTGCTACAGGAATACGGCAAGTTGTACTGGATAAATGGTTTAACTATCCTGTAGAACGAATAAACAAGCAAATCGATTCAATGCAATCCCGTATTGAAGCTTGTATATTGGACAGTAGTGGAAACACATTTAATTACTAGATTATTCTTTGACTTTATTTTCCTTTTTGCTAAATTCTACTTTTGCCATGAGTGACTGGCTATGATTCCTTTCAACATTAATTTAGTCTTTTTTCATCCTGAATCTCATGATTGTAGTCTTGTTCTGTTTCCATCATGTTTTTTGTTTTAAAAAAAGGTTTGACAGAAAAGTATTTCCATGCCGGTCATATGCAGTCGGTCTTGGCACATATGTAGACCTGCTCATGTTCACAAACATCATGCAATTGCGAGTACTAGATAGCCCATGTACTGAGGAGACATGCAGAGTTGTAGGTACCAAGATACGTATTGCTACGTATATTAATCTTGAGTTATCATAGAGTTTTAGTTATAGGGGTTTTCTCCCCATGCTAATGTTTTTCATTTGTTGATTAAGCGTGCGGATGGCTCTAATATTTTAGGATATTTTGATAAGTTACCTTTGTTTAATGTCTACAACAGAAGGGTGAATGGGATCAATACAGTTCCACCCACCAGTCTGTTTACCATTGTTAATTATCCTTCTCTAATAGTTAGCGACCTTAATGTACATAATCTCTACATGGATCCGTGCAGGGATATGGCTGGCGATAAGAGGAGGACTGGAGAGTATTACCTATGGGTAGATGGTTTACATAGCTACTCAATACTCAACAAACTAGAGGTATACACAAGGACTACCGATACCTCACACCACCGACCCTCCGTCCTTCATTACTCGCTTGCCAACCGACACCTTGCTGAATACATCAAGGACGGGAGGACCAACTTCGAATACACAGGATTAGACCATCGGGTAATTGCTACCCTAATCACCTCAGCACCATTTACTCAATTCAGTGCATCCCCGGCCTGGGATAAGATAGTATGGCACGTGAAAGGAAAACCAAACGAGGGTATCGAAATGGAACTAAAGGGGTTGATTGATAGCAAAGGCGGTTCGCTCCCTACACTCGGACAAACACCTAGCGGGGAACTATAGAAGGCTATAGATGACTTTGAATACAACCTACGCCTGGTAATTCATACAGTTCAGATATTCGCACCAGTTAGGAGACCATGCAAGTGGTTGAAACCGTGGTGGAACGAGAACCTCATACAGCTATGGAAGAACTGCAATGCTTGGTACAGACAGGCAGGCCAGGACTTCCTCTTGCGGGATAAGGCAATTAGAGCAAAGAAGAATTTTCAGAATGCAGTCAAAAAGGCTAAGGCAGCACACTGGAGGACCTTCCCTGAGGATGCGAAAAAGAACGATATATGGATGGCTTATCAATTCACCAAAGAGAGACTTGGCTCTAAGGTCCCTGGCTCTTGACAGTGCGCTGATGCAGTGACCCTAGGTTAGACTATTATGACCCACTTTCCACCGAACCCAGACCCAGTTCAAGTGTGCACTCCCGTTTGGATACGAATGAATGACGAAGAGAGAGTTGATGCAAAAGACGTTGCCAATGCACTTGCAAAGTATGGCAACAAATGTGCCCCTGGGCCAGATCAGGTGCCTTATTCGTTTGGAAAGGAATCCATCGACACAACTATAGAATTATTCCCGACCTCATCAATCACCTGCTTACATGGTCTATACACCCCGACAGCCTTAAGAGATCCTTGAGTATCCTTTTCACGAAATCAGGGAAGGAGTACTACAAGGCTTTAGTATGTTATAGGGTTATTGCCCTGATGCAGTCACTCTTGTAGATAGTCGAGAGGATAATCAATACACGGCTGATACCTTTTACCAAAGGAGCCAGCCTGTACTCGTTAAGACAGACAGGTAGTCTTCCACAGAGACCTACGTTTGATGTCGGTATCTTATTACAACATTAGGTCCAGGAGGCGCAGGCTGCAGGGCATCGAGTAAGCACCATGCTCCTTGATGTCAAGGCTGGCGTCGACAACGTCGACCATAGGACTCTTGTTGAAAGGTTGCGGAAATTCGGAACACCTAGGTATATGGTTAGGTGCATTTCGAATATCATATTCTACAGGGGATGCGCGATAGTTTTCCTAGGTTCTCCGAGTGCAATGATGTGCAGTAATACTGGTATACCACAGGGATCTCCACTGTCGCCGATCCTATTTGTAATCTATGAAGATCCTATACATGAGTACAATCACGACAGGTCCCTATTTAATTCCTCTTATGTTGACGATATTCAAGTTACAGTGGAATTCAGCTCGTGGACAGATATTACACGAATTCTTGTAATATACTTCCGGCTGCTAGACAGCGATGCCAGCAGCATATGTTTTTCTTTCTCACCAGCAAAGATAGAACTGATACATTGGAGGACCTCTCGAGACAGAGCCGACACATGTGAGATGAGTATCAGAATAGGGGACAACTTGATCCAACCAGCCAAGAAAAGTGTCAAATAGCTTGGGTTTCACTTCAAAACGAACTACAGGAGCAGAACACACTTCGTGAAATGGCTTACGCTAGCCCAAGTGGCGTTTGATTAGATAAGGGGACTATCTACCCCCTGGGGCAGACTGTCACCCTTTAGTGCTAGACGGAGGGCTAAAGGTATCATTATCCCTACCATGTTGTATGGGAGTGAGTTCCTTGATCCCACACTAGCCATGCAGAGAAAAGTGGAAGTGTTCCTCAACCGTGTAGGAAGATGGATTATGAACTATTTTTACGATACAAATACGGTGGCGCTGGCACGTGAGGCCTGCCTCATGCCACTGGAACTATACCTCGAACAGATTCGGGACATGGCAGCTATTAGGTTAACCACTGCGATCCGTGACAACCATATTGCAAGTGTCCTTGTACCCGCGGTTTCCTGACATTGCAGTCTTATTGATACACCATCAACCGCAGTGCAGCCTTGGATTGCCCTGGGGGAATGAAGCCCAAGACTTGGGACTCCACCTCGGTTACATCCGCTCAGAGGGTGCTACAACTGGATAGTATAGCACGACAAGCACGGTTGCTCTTTAAGGCAAGACCAGTTCCTAGGAAACTAAACTTTTGGTCTCACCCTAGTGCATGTGACTGCGAACGCTACGACGATCCCCTTAAGGCAGGAAGGGAAGCTATATACAAGAAATGGACCCACAGACAATATCCAGCATATCACCCGCATAGGCCTCCCTTTAGGTCGAGCTGGAGGTTCATGACCCTCCACAAGTTCACAGCAACTACACTCCATCAGATGAGGGCCGGGAAGAGCTATCTCAAAGGACAGAGAGGTTGGAGAAATGCAGATTCACATCCACCTGCCCTAGGTGTGGGGCAGAGGAGGAAACCTTCAAACATGTGGTGGCTTTGTGCCCGAACCTGGCTCCAGCCTGGGAAGGCTATCAAGCCAACTGCTTTGATATTGGGGCTCATTCTGAGGTTTGGAAGAGCGGAAAGAAAGGTTGGAGACTTAAGAAGGATTTGATTTGATTTGTTTCTATTAATCATGTGAATTTCCCCTAGGTGATGGTTGAACCACTCTTTACTGGGTCGGATCAGGTTAGGTCATGACGATATACGTGGATGAGAATTTATTGAAGTTTTCTATAGTGGGAACAAGATTAACGCTGATTGATTTCCTTTGGTACTTATTAGTTTTGGTTTGATTTGTATTTCCTTTGTTTGTATTTTGAGTTGAGTTTTTTATGTATCATAGGATCCTTCCCACCTACACCGGTTGTATCCTAGGAGATGAGATTATCTTGTACCTAAAATCATACCACAAATTTAACAAAAAAAAAAACTGAGACGACATGCAGATTCCTGACCTTCCTACATGGGCAATGGTAGCCGGAGACTTTAGTGAGAAAATAATTACTAATTATGCACGTGATATCAAATTGAGAACAAGACAATTTTGTGCCAATATTCCAATAAGCTTCATCTAAGGCACTCTTACTCTCCTGTTGTAGTAAATAAGTATTATTCTTTGAGGTACAATGGGGGGGCGTATATGAACTTTATGAACATGAGTTTACAGTATGAAAATCCAAAAAGCACCGGCTCTTTAGGAATAAAGGTAATTGACATCAAGAGCACCAGGTGGCTGTTTTGCTAACCTTATATGCCTTTGGAGGCTCTTTTAGTTTGTGGGCAAGAGACTGGTTTTTGGGATCCCCATGGATTTTTTTAAAGCGGCGGTACCAGCATAGCTGTCGCTCGTTTGGCTATGAGGATGGTTGGTGGTCACCTGTAGTGTGAAGGTGAAAGGGAGGGAGTACTGTTATCAAAGTTAAGTAGGACTTGGAATCTGAGTGTGATGGTTGGAGAAGTGGATAGAGTTGACGCCATCCAGTTTCAACAAGTCCAAGAACAAGATCACAGCAGAAGGCCTTGTATTCAGACTTGGAGGAGAATGAGCAAGCAATGTGGTAGGAATTGATGATTGCCTTATCAAGAGCCTAAAACTATAAAGGTAGCCAATTCCGCTAGTTTTTCTGAAAGCATGGATAATTGCTTCACAATTGATTGGCAATATCCACCCCACCCATATACTTCTGGTAATTATCCACTAATGCAGGAATAAGAAGAAGTTTTTACTTCTTCTGGGAAGTGCAAGGCTTATGGGAGGTAGAGGCATTGGTACTTGTTTTTTTGGATTTTTGTTGATTAATGAGTACAAGTTGACAAAGGTCAGGAATAGTAGTTAGGAACAGAAGAGTATTATTATCCTGCCATAGAGCAGCACATACTCTATTCACGACTACTCCCGATAGGTGATTCCATTCGAATATTCATATTGTTATATCTTTACTAATTGTGAATTCTGAAGGAAAATCTGGCCTTTTGGCTCTAAGAGTACTTGCTGCACCGATACCATGATTTCGCAATTAAAGCTACGATCAATAAGTCTGTACACAACCCCACCCGTACGTGCATCGTGTAATTTGACTGCGACTTCAATTAAGCAATTGCAACACCAAAAGTAGAGCTAAAAATACAATAAAAATACCAATAGAAAGCTATGTCCATGGTGTTTAATACTTGGTATACCAGCCTCGATTTCTTCGTACGGCATGGTAGCGCCTGGGCATTGAATCGATCAGACTGTCAACCAGTACCTGTGGAACAGCCCACCATGCAGCCTTTAAGGCTACAATAAAAATCCTCATGCTTGCAGCATTATCTTTAAGGTCTTTCAGGTGTCCATAATCTTTTCGAAGTATACTCTTCATAGCCTTCCAAACATGCTCGATTGGGTTTAAATCGGGGCTGTGGGGAGGGTGCTCAGCTACCCAGATACCATGTGATTCCAACCACTCTTTGGTGACCTTTGCAACGTGAATTTTTACATTGTCTTGCAAAAAAAACCTTCCTGGAGTATAGTGGGGTAATAATCCTTCCTCCAAGATCTTAATATAGGAGCGAGCGGTATA
>QFET01004005.1:5394-26394 GCA_003316355.1 Tuber calosporum
TTTTTTTTTTTTCCAAATAAGATGCCTCCTAAGTTCTATAACCCACACACCACACAAAAAAACGGGAATCGAAAAACATTCCCGTGGGTTTAAATCGTCCCGTGGGGTGGGGGTTGTGCCGTTCTAGAGGATTCCCCCCAATTTCTCAATGGATTTTTTTTCTAATATCTAACTTGTACAAATTACTTTCGTGATAATATAAAAATTACCATTTTATTATCATTCTCGACCTGTTTTTTTTTTTTTTTTTGCAATTTACGCCCTTCTCCGACAACTCCAGGTCCTGATGACTCATCGAAAATTGGTTCTTCATTGTTTGGCTCTGAGTATCGGGTTAGGTGCGACTATTCGAGATAGGGCATACCGGTGTGGTGTTTTCCTGGTATCATATGATATATAGGCCGACCACCATAATTTCTACATACATACAAAATAGAAGCTCTAACCCACGGACATCTCCACAAACCAGTTATATCAGAAAATAAGGGAGAAACGATACAGGCCATCCTATATATGGACAATCAATCCCCTTATTTTTTTCGTTTTTTTTCGTTTGTGTAAAAAAAAAAAACAACAACCAAGCCCAGCCAATACTTCAGGTGTTTATAATAATATTGTTTGATTTTATCATTTTAGAAAAAAAAAAAAAAAAAAAAAAACTACGGTAGATCCCCTCAACCGATTTCAAATTTACAACTACGAAGCTTTCGTATTAGCTCCAACCCCCCCCGAGGACATTCCGGATAGTGCATATGATGGTAATGTAGATTTCTCATCTATAATATAATATACCAATATTAGCACAGTTGCCTCCCACATTGTTGAAAATGCTCAAACCCTCATAAAAAAACCCCCCTATTCCTTCATGCTATCGCTCAGGAAATCTCTGCAAACTTTCTTTTTGCGATCTCTCACATATAAGGCAACCTTTGGATCATTGGAGCCATGAAGAATATATACCACTATAATATATAAGGGAGGCTTGAAACAAGTTTGTATGGTATGGGAGAATGGTGCACCTATCCACATCTTGGCCACTTAGAATTGTTTCCTTTTTTTTCAGGTGGTTCCTACTACCGTAAGTTGGTTAATATATGCTCTAATTTTGTTTTCTAGATCTTTATTTTTATTTTAAAATACCATATGACACTCAAATAGAATAAAAATGTGCTAGGACGTTCTACTTGCCTCACCTAGTAAGGCGGTGTGCATATTCATTTTTTTTGTCTCAGCTAAGGGCTAGGTTTGCTATGCTTCCCCCTCACTTAGCTAAGCAGGGGGATTCCAACATCCTAGCACATTTTTATTTTATTTGAGTACTTACGGTACCTGCACCTGCAGGCGGAGATACCGACAGGTCAAAACTTCAATTTTGTGTCTGTAAATGGTGGACGGTTTCCCGGTCGTGGTCTGTTTTCAGGTAGATTAGGTTAAGTGTACTTGTACTCTGCTGAGGCATTCCAGGTCATTATAGTGGATGACAGCCTACGATGACTTCCTTCCCGCCGTCCCGATTAGTACATCAACGATATCAGGAGCCCACCGCTACTATTTTGTGGTACCCGAGTGGCTAGCCTATAAGAACTTTCAATCCAGGTCAATATATTACACACAGTCCCTCAAACCGGGGTAATAACAATCATACTCTATCACTCGGAAAGCCGGATATACCTACTGCCCAGCTAGATCACCAAATAGATCCTAGATCCCCCCATCGCGGTTGATTCTGGGTCCAGGATTGTCCTGCCTCATCCCCTTCCTCTCCTACTGTAGGCTATCCGTGGTCTGCTCCGCCCCCTTACAATGACCCTCTTCTCCCTAAGACCGAACACACTAACCTACCCTTTTCTGTGAGGCTAGGGAGTGGATGCGCGAAACTTGTAACCCACCTACCAACCACCGCCCAACATACAAAAGGATGGTGCTAGCTTTCGTCTAGGCCCCCTTCCAGCCTTAGTACCATTGCGACAGAATACAATAGAAGGGTTGGACACATGCCTTGCTAGAACCAGCGCTCTCAACAGTCCAGGGCAGCGGGGTTCCAGGCCCGTAGTCACGGCCCCGGCAGCGGGACGTATAGAGTGAGACAATCTTATCAGGAGTATAAGTAGGACTTCAGGCGATACCAGGGGACGACCCGGGGAGATGCAGAACAGCGGGGGACCGTTGCAAGATGTCGCTAGAGAAGGCAATGATCGAACCGCAGGGTTTTCTCGCTAAAGTGGCTTTGGGAGACAAAGGTGATTTTCGAATCCAGGGGTTAAGAGGAAATTTCGCTACATAAGAAAAGAGGAACAAGAAAGGAGGAAGTTTTGAGTGAAAAGAAAATTTTCCGATGCTTACGCTTTCCAGGAGTCCACCCTAGTGTGTGCTAGTGCGAATATTGCCAACAGGGACGGCGGGGGACAATATGAGTGGTATTGCATATTTCCGCTTTGCTTATATCATACCTATTCCGAAATCTGGTCCAAACGTTCAATAATTTCATCAGCAACTAACAACAGGAGCAACTACTCACCCAGGTATATGCGCAACCCAACGGCATTACAGTCGCAAGGCAACCCAATCCCTAGGCGCCGACCGTATGGCAAAAGCGAGCTGGTAGATAAAAAAACAAGTGGGGATGAATGAACCGGATAAGGATCTCAGTGTTCGAATTTGTTGATTTGCTTTCTTCTCCGGAATGAACCTTCGGGTTTTATCTGCTGCCTCAATTTGTAGCAAGTCTAGGGGAATTCCACAATCCAAGGAGGGCGTTGTCTAGTGACAATATCACTAACTCTATAGGGCAGTGAAGCACCTATCGAAGGGAGCATGACATATGGAGCCTAAGTTGGGTGGGATTAGTCTGAATCTTCGTTCCGAATGATGGATAAAGAGGGGTGCTACTAGGAGGAGTAGATTTTAGTTGCGTATTATAAAGGACAACGGGGGAGGGTGAGGGCCACAGTCCGTCCAAGGGGCGCGGGTCGGCTGTCGGGCGTCGAGCATCCCATCATGCAAGAAATGATGGACTCTTAGCCCATAGCCGGTTCCGCCCTACCACCAGCCATTCCCCCCTACCAGCCAAACAGCCATTCTACCGGTCGGTAGAACAGTCATTCGCCAGCCCATCAGCCACCCGCCCGGTCCACGGCAAGACAGCGAAACCTCCACGCCCCAGCAGACACCCAAAATTCCAACAGATTGAAGAAGAAGAAACACCGCGGGTATGATACCAAAAAGCAGATCTCCCCAATTTCCAAGGAGGAGAGTTCGCTCGCTAACCAAAGCACCTCGGTGCGATCTCGGAACCTTGTTATTGGTGAAAAGACGAAGAAAAGAAGAAGAACAACCAATACGTCAAGGTCAAAATGTTCGCTCAACTTTTTTCTTTCACCTTTCCCTTTTCCCCAAATCTTGGTGGTAGACGTACCAGCGCCACCCGAGGGCCTGAAGCATGACGATCGTACAACAGGGAGGGAGCCAAAACGCTCATCTAGCATCATACCCTCCCCACATCTCGCAAGCCACAACAAATAACTACCCCCCCGCCCCCTGTCTTCGATCTCTGCGATTTGGGACAACGCATGCCCGGAGGTTGTGGGACTAACAATAAATGCGTGCCTTGTGTGTTTGCAGAGGAGAGAGATATCCTTTTTTTTTTTTCGAAAATGTGAGGGGGGGTGTAGAGTTGGCCAGTAGAGTACTAGTGAATCTCTGTCGTGGTACTGATTTGGTGGGTGAAGCATAAATACGTGATTGGCCGTGAGTGCAGACTTCATCAGACCACCTCAAGATCGGATCCAGATAAGATTCAGCGGAGAGTCTGACTGCACCTCATCATTCGATACCACTGCTGGGTCATACCCTCCCCACCACGGTAAAAATAAAATAACCCCCAGACAGGAGTCAAGAACCATCACAACATGGAAAAGGAAAGAAAAAAGAAGGAAAATAAGAAAACTTGCTCCATCCTTCATAATATTCATTTTTTTCCGCACAAGACATCGTATTTTTACTAACCCAAGAAATAATACAACAAAGAATAACCAATCCCTCTCTCTTTCAAAAAGAAAGCTTCGGTCGAGACTAGAACCTTACAAACATAAGTGAAATAAAATTTACAACACGAATAACCAAGTCCTTTATAAGGAAAGAAAGATGTGCAAAACCTTCTAAGGAATGTCTCCCCAAGCCTACAATGGCCGCAATAACGCAGCAGTGAACAATGCCAGCATCACCAGTCCATCTGCTGAAACACCTATCCAAAGCCGTCAGCGAAGGCCATGCCAAAAGAAAGGCAGGGATACAAACCAGGAAGAATCCCCACCCCAGCTCCCTTATCAACCCATACATCCTGGCTCACCCTTCCAGCAACCTGCACTCCGTCAGGGTTCTGATCACTCGGCCCCCCAACAGTGCGAACGCCACTACCATCTGCAGACTCAGCGAAAACTTCCAGCACCCAAACCACCTGCCCCGCCTGCATATCCCCTGTCTTCCTCCAAACCGCCTCACCGGGCCAGTGAGGCCTGATCCACACCCACCTGCTTGCACGCCACATACTCGCCCAGCACTGGCCCAATTCCCTCTGGTGAGTGAGTGCGAATTCTAATAGATGTCTGGGGTTTGGTGGGCTGGTGCGGGTGCGACGGGTGGTATCATCGGGCTTAAACACGGCCACGGTGGAATCCGAGTCTGGAATTGTGATCTTCAGGTTGTTGCGCGAGTTACGAAGCGGGGGGGAGGCGAGGTTGTAGATTGGGATTGGGCGGAGACCAGGCGTAGCGGTAGCGGTGGCGGTGGGGATGCTGGGTGAGATTGTAGAGGTTGCTGCGGTTGATGCAGTTGTTGGTGCCATGGTGGAGACGGTAGCCATGGTATTTGAAGAAGAGAAAGCCGTGGGGGCTGGGGTACTGGGGCCGGAGCCGGCAGCAGGGCTAGGATTCGAGCTGGCCGTTGGAGGGGCGGGGCTTCCGCTTGGGCCCGGACGGGAGTATTCTTGGATTTGCAACCGCAGTCTCCGGGAAAAGGGGTTTGTGGCAAACGGATTTGTGTTCCTTGGGGGGCGGGCTAGGAGGTACGTGGCTCTGACTGGCACTGCTGGTGCAGGTGGTTGACCCTGTAGGGAGGGCCTCACCGGTGCTTGGTTGGACCCCTGTTGGGGGTCGAGTGGAGTGATTTCGGGGGTTGCCATTTGGATAAAAAAATACTGTGGCAGCAGGAGGCGAGGAGGAGGGGATGGGGAAGAGATAGAGGAAGTCAGTGGTAGCTGTGAAAGTGCCAGACCACGAAGATATATTGGAACCCCTTCCCAGTGAGAATGGCTTCGTAGCTGGGTGTGTCCCTTAGGTGTATCCCTTTCATCATCCAAACGTAACACCCCAGAGTCCTCACCTCGTAAGTCAGTACGTAGGAAGCTAGATATCGGCGCTCGATATCTTGCTACGAACTACGGAGATTTTAGAGATGACGCCTCCACCGCAAGGGCATCCCTAGTCCAGGTATCATTGCCTGTACCCCAGTTACAGGGTGGGTTCGTCCAGTGATTACCCTAATATTTTCGCCTCCCGTGAGGCCGCGATAAGGAGGAGGTGGCAGAGTATATCCCCTACAGCGAACCGTGTGCCCCGTCGAAATCCTAGTTTAGAAATGGCGGGAGGAAAGGGGGAGCATCAATGATTTACAGTGTGCCGAGCCAGAGGGCAATGATTGTCTCAACGAGAATGGAACGAAAGCGGCCTCAGGAGCTTGCCAGCTAAAGAGTAGATGCCTTGGCACCAAGATGGCTATCATCCAATGCCAAGGTGACTTGATATTTTGCTATGGCACGAATGCCGTCGTAGTGAAGGCATGTGGCGTAACAGAGCCAAACTGAATAGACTAACCCTCTGATACCGGTAGAGGAGTCGGCCTCACCTTCGTTGGTCGAAAGCTCCCAAGGGAAAAAAGTATCACGAGACTCAGCCTGAGAGCCCTTTATCCTAAGAAGGTGATCCAACAGATAACAGCCCCTATATACAGTATCATACTGACTTCTTTGGCTCTAGCTCTAATTGGCTATTGGATACAAATGATACAATAATCATCTTACCCAAGACGGGATCTAGACCCACTTCCCTTCTGGTAAATGAAAAATATTCTCCGAGAAAGTGCGACTTCACTGTGGGGCCAAAATCTCGAAAAAATGACCACGACTACGGGCCGCCACTGCATCCCGAGTGCTTGAGCACCGGTACTGCAGTACTCAAATGTGAGTAGACGGGAAAACGCTTTTTTTCCTACAAGATAGGGAACTTTCCGTGGGTTAAGATAAATTAACTGTGCGAAAACATTTTAGGGAACTTGTACTGTACTAGTACATCCCCAGTCCCAAGGGGGAGAAAAAAGAAAAGAAACTCTAAAACTCTAAAACCACCAACAAAATTTCAGAACCCCAAGACACTTAGGATCCACACGGGTAAGGACCATCCAGAGTTTGGGCGGGGTGCCCCTACGAGAAAATCTTCCAAATACAGACGTGGCCTACTATAATGAACCGCAAGGTTCCGAATGCCATGCTAGAATGCAAGAGCAAAGTGGGAATCCAACCTTGCCATGCAAAGAACCCCATTGGGACGAAAAAGTGCTCGTATCATAGGGAATTTGAGTAGAAAGTTCTACTAGCAGCAGCAATACCCGTATCTTGAGATAAGATCCTGGAGTCAAACCGATAACGCGGTGAACATAATATTAGGGTGAGTATGGTTGCAGTGAGAAACCTCCATAATGACGGGGAATGCAGAGCTGTCATGGAAAACTCAATCTTGGGGTAAAGTGGTGTGTCCGGTCAATATATAAGTTGCAACGCTCATTTTGCTATAATGTGTGCAAAATGAAGACTTAAAAATAGGTATGGATCGTGTAGTCCAAAACGTGTACAAGGGTGATGTAGGAATGTTAAGGGAGTGTTTGGCAAATGTGATTATGATTTGAAATAACATGTTTAAATACTAAAATCATAATATATTCTTCAAATCATGATTTTAAATTACAACTTACCAAATTCTTCATACTCTGATAGTGATTAGAGTAACATATTCAGTAATTGAACATTTTATATTTTCTGATATTATATTTTTATTATATGATAAGATAGTATAGAGTTTTGTACATTGCATTTAGTACTGATTAACCTATATACTATTTAGGGTGTGTCTGATTGTCATGGGCTTTTAGGAATTGAAAAATCGGAAAAGTGAAAGCAGAGCCTCATGCTGTAGGTATCGCCTGTTAGTAAAATAATTAAAATCACCATCCTTGTTGCGTGTCTGGTCAACATTTAATGGTTGCAGTCAAGAAATATCGTTATAGGGTAAGAAACAGAAGTAAACCTGTAGTGAACTTTGTCAATAACCAAAATTTCTCGTTCACTATCTCCAACTATCGTGCTTTGATAGTTTACCAGGATCCAGTTTCTCTGAGGGGCCAGCAACAATGGATCAAATAAGATGGACTAACCTAATAATCAAAACTCTACCTAAAAGCTTTTGCAGGCAGATGGTTTGTGAGGAAAGATCAGAAAACAGAGGCAAGAAGAAGGCTTGGTGTTACGATCCTATGCTGTCAGCAGACTTGCAACTGGTAACTACTACTCTGTAGGTTGGATGAAGATAACTGGGCCGTCCTTATAGTACGGTGCTGGGTGTGGCGCTAATCTCAGCCACCAAGGTAGGAGTACTATGGCAAAGAGTAGTACTAGGCGAAGATCTACTATTGTTCTTAGACCTATACCTACGTTGTATTGAGAGCTAAAACCCTATAGTTCCTATCGCATAACGCCAATAGAGGAGCAGGCAGGTAAAGAGGTAAAGTTATTGTATAGGAAAGAACTTAGATGGTTGTGTGAAGAGTCCTAACTACAGACCAGATTTTTTTCTTTTTTTTTCTTTCTTAGTAGATTCTTTGTTTAAAGTACAAAGCTCATATGCATCGCGAGATATAACGTCGAAAAACCTTACCTCCCCGCTCCAGGGATCAAAACCGGTACTCGTAGGACCATCTAGTATGGGCCTAACCGCAGTTTCCTACCCGCAAACAAATAAACACCTAGCTGAAACAACAAGGAGAAAGTAAGAAGAAGGTAAGCAGGAAAGCATGAGGAAAACCAAAGACGTAGACTCTAGCAAAAACAAAAAAGAAAAAAAAAAAAATAGAAAAAAAAACCACTAATGAAAACCTATCCCAACACTAAAAGAGATACAGGACCGGGAGCCACCTATAACCAGATGCGACTGATAGTGGCAGCCATTACTTCAAACCCAACCAGCATTAGCAACAGCCAAGGAGACGGTGTAATACCATGACAGAGCGTAACCGGGAGTGGCTTGCGAGGGTGGTAAAAGTCGCCAGAGCAGGTGAGTGATGCCGGGCACCACAGAGTAGGGGGGAGCAGTAGGGTGCCAGCCGATCCAACTGATCGGAGAGGAGAGGGAGGGTGAGGCAATGACCAGAAACAGCAAACTAGGCAGCCATGGCCACCACTTTCCGGAATCATAGAACGAGCAGCAGCGACCGCGAGAGAGACCATAACGCTAGTAGCAGATGGCGTTCCACGCCAAAGGCGCTCCCCTGCCGGGGCCGTATTGGCTGGTCGTCCGGCACGGACAGTGGCGACCGCAAAGGTGATGAGTGCTGTTGCCGACCTTGCAAATGCTAAGCGTGGCTTAGCAAAGCAGGGTATGAGGGGGAGAGGAGACATCCTAAGATGAACCCAACAAGAACCCCTATGTGAGGGTATCACCTAGCAAGGGGGACAAGAGGAGGAGGGGCCTCCAGCACCTCTAGGCAAAATAGCTCTCAAAGCGGGAGGGGGAGGAGATGAGGATAGTTGGAGATGAAACTCTTAGTGTTGAGATTTCAATCGCAGGGTGTGTGAAGGATACGGTGAATGTCCTAACTACAGGCCACCTAGAGGTCCTTATATAGCCACTCTTCCCACAACCCTAACCCTGGTAACTCATATCTATGAGTCACATTATCGGCATTACTCATATTGAGTCATATTATGAAATCAAGTAGCTGACTCCTGTGAGTCAACTGCGCAGTGTACCAAACTAATCAAAACTCATAAAACACGTTATTGTGTCCTAAAGTCGCCACTTGTGCGAAACCCATGACCTATAATTTGAGTCATGTGTGAAAAATATTACATCATATGACTCACGAGTGTAGGTTATGCGCACGATCAACTAATCACAATATAACAATGATTGCACTAGTGTACATCATGTGAGGCCCCATGACTACTACTGAGTCATAGTGCAAAATCTGACAGCCTTATGACTCATAACTATGAGTCATGTGAAATTCTGCCTTCCTTAGTGACCAATCGTGACATTAGCCCTCCTCTCCGATCAGCCTGAGTACCATCAGGCTCAATGTCCTATTCTTGTCCGGGTTTCCCCAAACCTGAGCAATTCCTTTTTCAACTTCTGAACTTGATGTTCAGCGTGCAGCCAACTTTTGCGGACATCTTACAATGTTAAGTTCGCCATTCTTATAGTTCGGTCTTAGTCGGCAATAATCCTCTGGTAGGTCTGCATATTATGTCTTTGGTTCCGAATTGTGGCTTCGGTGGTGCCACTTTGGTTTCATAACCCGTCAATTTGTTGTTCCAAGCATCCCACATCTGGACTAGTATGCATTTCAACATTTTCGCCCCCCTAAGACCTTAACTGTGTCCTCACAGTTGCCTTCCTTTTCCGTATATGTGCATCATTTTCGTTCAGGGGTTCCGCTTCCCCAGTCCATCTTGGGCAATACCATGCATCGATTTTGTCGTATTGATGTACACTGGAGTTGTCCTTGAAGCAGTGGATACAGGACATGTTCTTGTGTGGATGTTGTTGTGCGCGTGTTTTTGGTTGTTTAGGAAACCAATAAGATCTTTCCTTATCGCATAAATGAACGTGGCAGTCGTCATCATAGCAGGGAGGCCATGAAAGAGTGTTATGATCGCCTGTTTTTGTCTTTCCTCCTGCATTGTATGGGGGGCAAGTTGGTGTGATCGCTCTTGGGCTATCGCCCAAACCGTCAGCGGGTGCCAAGGTCCTTTGTTCCTTTGGTTATTCCTCCACGGTTTCGATCTTCACTGTAACCCCTTCGGGTCTTTCCTGGGTACTGCTGATGGAAAAGTTCAATGGTGATGCTGGCCTTGTTGAAATTCTCTATAGGGTACCACGTTTTGTCGTGTTCAGGTGAGTAGACAGTCCACTTGGCTCTGTATTGTAGGCGTCTTTGGTGTACTTGTGAATTGATGATTGCTTCGAGTTCGTACTTGCTTTCTCCTTCGATTTCGATAGGAGGTGGTGGTGATTGTCTTTGTGACGGGAATTGATTCTTGTGATAGAGTTCGGGGAGTGAGATATGGAAGGTGTTGTGGACCTTCATCTGTTGGGGCAAGGCCAATTTATAGGCAATTGTGTCCACCTTTGTAAGAATCTTGAATGGTCTGATTTTCTTGTAATCAAGCTTCTTGCATGGTCTTGAGGTCCTGATGTTCCTTGGCAGTAACCAGACCATATCGCGTGACTTGAGATTCGGATCAGTTTTTCTGTGCTGATCGTAATTCTACTTCTGTCTTAAATGTACACAGACCATTTCCTTACATAGGATACTATGCTGCTGACCCATTTCTTCCATATCGGTTCTCTCTTTTGGTATCATGTGGCCAATTGTCTCATGCTCAGGGTGGTGACCATAATTCGCAGAAAGTGGTGTGGTCTTTATTGTTTCTTGTCTTGCGTTGTTGTATACGAATACGGGTAATGGTAGTAGGTCGGCCCAGTCGTCCTGTTGATATTCGATATAGGTTTGTGGGTATTGTTCAAGTATCCCATTTGTCCTCTCGGTTTGTCTATTGGTCTGAGGATGGATGGCAGTACTCAACCCCCTTTCTATCCCTAATGATTGCGTCATTTCTCTCCATAGTTCTGATATGAACAAGGTTCTTCGATCCGTGATAATATCTTGTGGCAGTCCCTTTAAGCAAAATATTTCCCTCAGAAATAAGGGCACAAAGTCTTTAGTATTCATGTCCTTGTTGCTAGGTATGAAATGACTCATTTTAGTTAATTGGTCGATTACCACCAGTATGTCATCATTGTCGGCTGATATCGTAAGGTCGGTAATACAGTCCATTGCTATGGATTTCGATGTTTGGTGCGGTGCTTCATTTGGCTGCAGTAGTCCATGTGGTTCATGCCGGATTGCTTTTGTCCTTTGGCAGGTATAACAGTATTTGACATATCGTTTGATATCGTAGTGCATTTTTGGCCAGTCATATTGCCAGGCTGGAAGGGCGGTAGTTTTGCTTGTTCCCCCATGGCGGGCTGTTGGTGGATCGTGGTTTTATCGTATTATCGTTGTCCTTATCGCTTCCTCTTCTGGGACCCAAATTTTCGCCTGATACCAGAGGTATCCTTCCTTCCATTGGCATGCGCCAAGTGCCACTACTTTCTTCTCCTTGTCTCCTCTAGCCAGTGCATCGTGGATTGCCTGTATCTGTGTATCAGTTTTGCTTGGTTCTCGGATTCCTGTATCCTCTTCTATAAGCTTCACTACTTCTATTACTTCAAAGTAGTGTTCCGTTGGTAGCAGGATTGTGTGTTTGTGTTGAATCCTTTCTTCATTTTTCCCATGGGATGTCTTCTACTCTTCATGTTAGAGCGTCTGGCTTTCCTCCTTCTTTTCCAGGTCGGATGGTATTTTGATATCGTATTGGCAGAGTGTTTCGCTCTAACTAATTTGTTAGTCGTTGACTTCTTTTGTAGTAGTAAAGGGTACTAGGATCATGTGGTGGGTCAGTATCAATACTCGATATCGACTACCTTTTGCATATCTTCTCCATTCTTTTAGAGCCTGCACGATTGTTAATAGCTCTTTGTCGTGTATGTCATAGTTGTATTCTGCTGGTAATATCGTTTTCGCGCAGTATATTACTAATCGCCATTTTGCATTATCCCCTCTTTGTGATTATATGCCGGACAATACATATTTTGAGGTATCAGTTTCTATCATGATCTCTTTCTTCGGATTACAATGGACCAGGAGTGGTGGTGAGGTTAGGCGTGGGCATAGTTCATCGAATACCTGTTGTTGTCAGTCCGTCCAGTTCCATTTGACCTCTTTCTTGGTGAGCTCAAATAAGGTTTTGGCTATACAGCTGAACCCTTCTATGAATCGCTGATAAAGGTTGCAGAATCCCATATAGCAATGTATGCCTTTCTTGGTTTCTGGTGGTTTCTATTCCCATATTGCTTTAGTTTTGATAGGAACGAGACTGACTCTGTCTCCATCGGTCATGAATCCCAGGTATTCTGTTGGTTCTTTGTGAAACTCACACTTAGATGGTTAGAGTGTGAGTCTTTCCTTTCGCAAGGCTTCGCTGATATTTCGGACATGACTTCGGTGTTGTTCAAGGTTTTCCGAGTATATTAGAATATCGTCTCGGTAGACAATATAACTGATATCTAGGAAGCGGCTTAGTATTCTGTTGACCCATCTCTGGAAGGCTCCTGGGGCGTTTTTAAGTCCAAAGTGCATGACAGTATATTCATATATACCGCATTTTATCGTAAATATTGTTTTCCATTCGTCTTTTTCTTTAATCTTTATGGTTTGGTAAGCATTTCGGATATCGAATTTGGTAAATATTTTTGCTATCCTTAGCCTGTCCAGGGCCTCCCCTATCAGTAGTAGCAGGTATAGGTCCCTTTTGGTGACTTTAGTGAGTTCTTGGTAATCTACACATAGTGGTAGTTTGCCATCTTTCTTTTTGATAAACAGGATTGGTAATCCTCTATTTGCATAAGAATCTCGGATCCAGCCACGGTTTTTGTTGATAGAGAGGTATTCTCTTACTTCTTCCTGCTCTCTTTCTCCCAATGGGTATCACTTTCTTGCTGGTACCGTTTCTGCTTTCTTAAGGTTGATCTGTAAATCAAGCTTCGCCAAGTGCGGTAGTAGCAGCGTTTCATCTTCTTCCTTGAATATGTCCAGGTACTTGTGATATTCCCTTGGAACGATATTCCGTGTCTTCTGCTTTTCTTGTCCGCTCTTAGCCTTGATGGCCAATTGAGAGCTGATATTAATTGTTCTGCTCCTGCTAGGCTTGTTTACCTTATAATCCCACTTGAGGATCCCTGTGACTTCGCCCCTTGAATAGAACTTGCCAAAGGAGGGGGCAGAGATCTTGTGGATCTCGATTCTTTGGCGACCTGGTTTGTTGGTACTTCCAAACCCGGCTCTGCCACTCATTGTGGGTGCCAATTGCTTCATAGTTCGCATTGTCCTTTGACAATCTTTTTGCATATTAATTGAGCGATTCTGCTTCCTGGCTCAACTGTATAATCGTCCTTTCATAGGTTAACTAGCACTACCTTGATTTCACCCGGATAGTCAACATCGATTACCAACACACTTACAGTAATCAGAGTTAAACTGCCAATCGGCTGCGTGGCCCAATCGACCCATATGTGCCTTCCCGTAGTTTGATGACTATTCCAGTACTGACAAGTTTTTGGTGTTATGCTGGTATCCATTCTTTTTTTTTTCGCTTGCATTCAGGTGGTGTCCTGTTACCCTAGCTGATCCCTTGGTAGGAATCATTGTTGTTTCGTTTAATCTTTATATTTTGATGTTCAGGACATCCTTGGCCTGGATCTTGGAGAATAGCATAGTTAAATTCCCTTTCATGTCTTCTGCTTCGCGGACTAGGTCCACCACTGGGGAGCTTTCTGGGCATACCGTTGTATACCTCTCGCTATCGAAAGTAATCTGGTTGCTTTCCCAGTCGATCTTGAGGTTGTGTCTTCTTAACCATGGCAGCCCTAAAAGCGTATCATGGTTGGGCAAATCTGTGATTTGGAAGGTTGCCACCTCCCTATGGCAGCTAATATCCATAGGTGCTTCCGCTATATGGGTAATAGGTCCCATAGCGCTTGGCTCCCTATCCGCAAGGTTGATTTCACTTATTTCTTTTGCTTTCTTCATTCGTATGCCGTCTCGTTGGCTGAATTCCTTATCAATAAAGATTTCTGTAGCGCCTGAGTCAATCATTGCGTTAATGATGACTGTCTTGTCCTTGCCATGTAATTGCGTTTTGACCATAGCATGGTCATTTTCTTGTTCCAATATTTCAGTGTTTGTAAGTGCCATGTAGATGTCACCGATTCCGATAGTTTTGGGTGTCTTGTCCTGCAGCCTATCTCTTACTGCAGACTCTCTTCGTTTCCCGACTCAGCATGTGCTTCTCTGGTCTCCATTTCGCGCAGATTGGTTCCTAGTTTCCAGCAGTTATCGTTAGTCTTGCTGTTGAATTGCCTGGTATAGTCCTTCTCATCTCTTGCATTTCGGCAGTCATTGAATCTGTGCCCTGGCCTTGCGCATCCCAGGCATAGGTTGTTGTCCCTTCTTCTTATATATTCTGGTGGGGAGAGGTTCAGTCTGGGGCGTCTTTTGGTCACATCCAGGTCCATTGGGTCTCCACGAGTTTCTGTATTGTTGCCCGATCTCTAGGTTCTATTGTCATTTCTGGACGTTTCCTGTTGTCGGATAAAGGTGATGTGGTTCCCAGGAAGGTGGTTGATCATATTGATCCGGTTCTATTTCTCAATTGCCCCTTGTGCAAGGGCATCGACATTTGCACCCACTATGTGGTCTGCTGCCGATGCTTCTTGGAGCGTTCGGTTAATTCCTTTAAGAAACTCTCTCCTCAACGTTCCATCGTCCTCATTGGCCTCTGTGGCTGTCTGGCGGAATTCATTACAGTATTCAGTAACCGGTTCCTTGCCTTGCCTTAGCAGGTCGAGCTTTGTCCTGACTGCGTTTTCTGCTTCCACATCCTCCAACTGGTCTTTGAGGGCTGTAGTGAATTCCTCATAGGTAGTCCCGCTCCCTATTTTGCGCCCTTCAGGAAATAGAGTTGTCCAGCTTGCTACTGCGTCCCTTAGCTGGCTTTTGACGTAGATAATGTGTTCTATATATCGTGTTTCACGTGTCACTTCAAAGTATAATTGGTCTTGTACTAAGAAGGTTTGTAGTTTGTTCCTTATTCCATGGAAGGTAGGGGGTTTCTTGACCTGGTTCCGGTTATTGGTTATTTCTCGCAGATTGTTGATCAGGTACAGGATTTCATTGAATTGTGTAGTGGTGAACCTTGCTAGTTGAATTCCTGCCCCCCCCCCCCTCACTTGCAGGTCCTGAAGCAGACCTTCTTTCTTGTCCTAAGTATTTCGGGTTCTAGGGATCCGGCTGGTTAGGCAGGTTAAGGTATGCCAGGGCTTGGGGTCCTTTGTAACTGAAATCTGGATAGGTTTGTTTGAATGCTGCTTTGAGTGCCAGACCAGGTGTTGAGGTATCGATATCTCCCTCTGTTAGGTCGCTGTCATAAATCGTGACTTAGCAAATATGGAATGTTTCACATGACTCACGATTTGTGAGATCATTTATGATTATGATGTTTGGTTTGATTTATTGGTTCGTGACTCATGATTGTGGGGTCATATGATGTTGTGGCTTTCGCGCCTGACTACAAGTATGAGTCGGGGGTTTCACGCATGTGACGCGATTAGCGCACATGACCTTTTGTGGGGGTTGGATACGATGGGGATTGTATACTATGACTCAAATTGTGAGTCATAGGATGTTTGTTATACTATGACTCACACGGCAGTCATAGTAAAGAGGTGACTCATAGTAAAGTCACAGGGTTAGGGTTGTAGGAAGAGCGCCTATATAAGGAGGGTCACAGACACAGATAGCTAGCTCTTCACGCAACCACCTAAGTTACTTCCTATGTTATATTTTATCTATTAGTTCAATCAATACTTTATTCTTATTACGACTATCCGTTTATATCACCGACCAAAAGGTGATTCGAGAAATCTACCGCTAAACAGCAGTCGCACGGGCTAGGAGTGAAAGGACTCAGCGTCCCTAGGCGACATAAGGATACGAGATCTGAAGAAGCGGTGAGACGAGCGGTACGTATCGTTACCTGTTGCTGTTAAAGAAGATAGTGTGCCTTGTCCGGCAGACTAGGGATAGGTTTGTAACATTTGGTTGCGTCTTTTGCGACACTTAACGAATACAAAACGGATTCACCTACATATACAGAAGTACCAGACTTCAACGACCCACAGACTTTCCTAGGACTACAAGCGGAACTCGGACAAGCCTTAAGCGAGATATCGTGAGAAGGATCCCCAAGACCTCCAAGCCCGGTCACCTGGGAAGCAAGATCAAGATCAGGGTCTGTCAGCTCAGGAGCATCCCCAATACACAGAATGTCGGGGGTAGCAGGACCAGCGGACATGATAACTCTCACGAGAGAACAACTACAGGAGTTGATCAGAACAGTTCAGGATAATCGACAGGAACAGACTGTGCGGAGGCCAAAAATCAAAACCCCGGATACATTTACAGGCGACCGTACCAAACTGCGAGCCTGGCTAGTCCAACTTGCAATGTACTACACAGCACTAGGATGGGGGGAAAACGAAGACGGATTAAAAGTGGACTTCGCCAAATCCCTACTGAAATAATCTGCAGGCAAATGGATTACTCCATATGTGGAAGGAAAAACCCCAGCCACATGGAATAACTGGGCAGAATTTCAAGCCACTCTACGCATTCAATTCGGCGACGTGGAGGTTAGGGAAACAGCAAGAAATAAAATCGAGAAAATCAAGCAAGGGAGCCGGAACGTGACTGATTTCTGGAACGAGTTACGACTATTGGCAACGGAGGCAGAATACGACGAAGCAACCTTGGGAAGGGCCTTCCTATGGGGCTTACACGAAGAAATTCAGAACGCATGGGCCATGAGGGCTCAAGACTTCACGACGACTGAGGAAATGGCGGTATGGGCCATTAATCAGGAAAACCGCTTGGACGTTATCAAACACGTGCAAGGAAGGTCAAAGACCAAAACATACGACAACGGCCGAAACTACGACGGCACCTTCATGACCCAACAACTACAGCAGTCACAAGTGGATCCAATGGACCTAGATGCGACTAGGCGAAGACAAGCTCTTAACATATCAAAAACCGAATATTGGAGGAGAAGAAACCCCAATCTGTGTATGGCATGTGCGAAGCCAGGACACATGATGAGAAACTGCACCAACCCGAAAGACGAGAAAGAATACCCGGCGAGGACAGTCAGTAGGGTTCAGAACCCACGATGGAAACAAAGAACTGCAATCCGCGAAATGGATCTCGAAACCGAAAAGAACGAAGAGGAAAAAGACGACGGTCCCCAGTAAGCGATGGTCTGAGGGACAAGGAGAAAAAGAAACCCATCGAGATACGAAACTTCTACGCGGCACTAAACAACACGGAATTACTGGAACACGAAAACGATCATGTCATGGTAAAAATGCGACTACATGGCAGAGACGAGATTATCAGCATCAACGGAATGATTGACTCAGGAGCAACTGAGGACTTTATTGATAAGGAGGTATGCGAAAAGTACGGCATGCCTATGGCGAAAGCCAAACAACAACGAGAAATTTACCTGGCGGACGGCAAACTCAGCGCGATGGGTCCAGTTACTCATACGACGACAGTACCTATGGACTTCGTTAGCCATAGGGAAATGATTACCTTCCAAGTGGCAAATTTACAAAACCATGAAGTAGTTCTTGGAATGCCATGGTTGAGAGAACACAGCCCCTCGATTGATTGGGGAAAGGGGACCATCACGTTTGATAGTGAGAGATGCACGACCTGGTGTTTAAAAGAGTCACCGAGGGTCTTTGCAGTCCCAGAAGCGGAAGCCCTGGAGGAGAACTTAGATATGAAGTTCTCAACGGTTCAGGCAAAAACGCATAAACAGATCCTAGTCAAAAAGTTGACTAAAGAGGCAACGATGCCTACGAGAGGCTCACTGAGGGCGGCACGACACGACCTGTACGCTAGCGAAAGAGCAACGATACGAGCCAAAGGGCAAGAAGTCATCTGAACCGGAAGAGCCATCGGATTACCACAAGGCACTTATGGGCGCATTGAACCACGAAGCGGGTTAGCAGTCAAGAAGAGGCTTACAACCAACGCAGGTGTAATAGATGCGGATTATACAGGTGAACTGAAGGTAGTAATGGTGAACCTCGGAGACGAAGACTACACAGTCAACTCCGGTGACAGGATAGCACAACTGATATGTGAAAGATACCTGGACGGGGAATGCAAGGAAGTCAAAGTACTTGCAAAGACTGAACGAGAAGACAAAGGATTCGGAAGTACGGACCACCAGGGAGACCGGGACAGAAATGAATCAGAGGGTACCCGGGAAGAGACAAAAAAGGACCGGAAATGAATAGAGATCTGCGAGATCTCGGCCCAAGCCTTTGGGAAGTTCTATAGAAGAGGAGAGATCACAGGCATTCTAAAGTGGAAACAGGAGGACAGCCAATGCGATTTGAAGGCAATGAATGTCAGTACCGAACTGGCTATTAAGGCCAAAAAGTACCAAGGAAAAGAACCCTTGGAACAGATGATACCAGAGGTATATTACCAATACCTTGATCTATTCGAAGAGAAAGAAAAAACCACGTTACCGCCTTACTGAAAAGGAGTGGACCATGCGATTAACCTAGAAAAAGGAAAGACAATTCCAGCAAAGAGGTTATATCCACTAGGGGCGGCGGAACTGGAAGAATTGAGAAGCTATTTGAAACAGACTCTGGAAAGGGGATGGATACGAGACTCCTTCGCGGAAACAGGAGCACCCATCCTTTTCGTCAAAAAGAAGGACGGAAAGTTACGACTATGCGTGGATTACCGAGGACTTAATGAAGTCACGAAAAAAGATCGGTACCCACTCCCACTCATCGGCGAAGCCTTGGATAGGCTAAATAGCGCACGATACTTTACGAAGCTGGATATTTAAGATGCATACCACAATGTACGGATCAAGAAAGGAGACGAATGGAAAACTACATTCGCGACACGATACGGAACTTACGAATACTTGGTAATGCCATTCGGCTTGACCAATGCACCGGCAACATTCCAGAGATGGATCAATCAAACGTTACACTGATTCTTGGTTATATGCTGCATAGTATATTTGGATGACGTACTGGTGTACTCAGAAACAATGGAGCAGCACCAGAAAGACGTGGGCAAGACCCTGGAAGCGATTGGAAATCCGGAATGAGGATCAAGCCAACTAAGTGTGAATTCCACAAGACAGAAGTGGAATACTTAGGATTTATTATTGACCAAGAAGGAGTCCGAATGGATCCAGTCAAGACGGCAGCCATATGGGAATGGGCGATTCCGAAGAATAAAACCGATATCCAAAGATTTATGGGATTCTGCAACTTTAACCGAAGATTCATCGAGGGGTTTAGCAGGACAGCCAAACCTCTATACAATCTGACAAAGAAAAATGCAAAATGGAAGTGGGGTACAGCTGAAGGTGAAGCGTTCGATACGATGAGACAGAAAATAACTTCACCACCCGTACTCACGCATTACAATCCGGAAAGACCGATCATGATTGAAACAGATGCATCGAAGTATGTCAGTTCAGGGATCCTATCGCAACAGTGCGAAGACGAGAAATGGCGGCCGGTGGCATTCCGATCAATGACAATGACGAATGCGGAATGCAACTACGATATTCACGACAAAGAACTATTGGCCATAGTACAAGCACTCAAGGAATGGAGAAGATATGTGTTGGGAAGCCATCACAAGACAAGGATCCTCACTGACCATAAGAATCTGGTCCCGTTCACGACAACAAAAG
The DNA here is from genome assembly GCA_003316355.1 of Tuber calosporum. Taxonomy (NCBI): domain Eukaryota; kingdom Fungi; phylum Ascomycota; class Pezizomycetes; order Pezizales; family Tuberaceae; genus Tuber; species Tuber calosporum. Next base: position 25,184 of record QFET01004005.1, read on the forward strand.
ATCTCAATGAACGACAAATCCGGTGGAGCAAGAAGTTAAGCCAATACAATATACGGATCGAATATCGGCCAGGAAAGGAAAGCGGCAAGCCAGACGCATTGACAAGGAGAAGTCAAGATGCACCAGAAGAAGATGATGATAGGATCAAACAAAAACAAAGGATCCTATCACCACAAGAAAAATACTTTGAGGAGATAAGGATACAGGAAATGGATACGATTAGCTTTCCCGGACAAGAGATGAGAAATCTTAAGGAACAAAGTGGGAAGGACCCGCACATACAAGAGATAAGGAAAGCACTCGAACAAGGAACCAAAGAAATGAAGGATGTAGCCCTGGGGCTATGCCAATGGAAGGATGACTGCCTATGGTACCAGAACAAGATTTGGGTACCAGAAGTGGAAAAGATAAGGACGGAACTTATCAGCAAAAATCACGACATTTAACAAGCAGGACATGGAGGGACAGCAAAGACCACGGAACTCATCAGTCGCAGTTACTACTGGCCCGGAATGCGGGAAACGATCAAGAAATATGTCAAGAACTGCGACGTTTGTTAAAGAACGAAATCATCCCGACATGCTCCGTATGATCAACTACAATCAAACGAAGCACCCGATAAGCCATGGAAGTCAATCTCCATGGATCTTATCACAGATTTACGCGAATCGGACGGCTATGACGCTATCTTAGTAGTCATCGACAGACTGACAAAAATGAGTCATTTTATTGCATGCAGGAAAGATATGACAACAAAACAATTCGCGCAAACCTTTGCAAAAGAAATCTTTCGGTTGCACGCACTACCACAAGACATCATCACCGATAGGGGTACACTGTTCACCTCAGACCTATGGAAGGAAACTGCCCTGAGGTTGGGAATTGAAAGAAAACTGAGCACGGCTTACCATCCACAAACGTATGGACAGACAGAAAGAACCAATGCCATCCTGGTACAATACCTGAGGGCTTACGTCAATTATCAACAGGATAATTGGAACGAACTATTACCGTTTGCAGAGTTCGCATACAATAATGGACAATAAGAAACAATTAAGACAACACCCTTTTTTGCAAACTACGGACAACACCCGAAACATGTCACAAGTGGTCATGTGATACCGGATCGGAAGATTCCGGCGAACGAAATGTACCAATGGCACAATACCATACGCGAGGAAATGGTGGCTGCACAACTTCGACAGAAAGAA
>QFET01004006.1:0-18773 GCA_003316355.1 Tuber calosporum
CCAGGGGAAGCTGTGGCCATCACTGTTATACAGGAAGTGGGGCTGTGTCGCTAAAGAGTTTAGCTTAAGCGAGAGGCAAGATTTGGTGTGTCGTGGCTGTTGCCACACAAAAGGGCGAAGTTTTGTTCTGCTAAAAGGGGCAAGAGTTTCAAGCAGGAGGAAAATAGAGGGCGCGGAGCGTGTCCCTTAACTACTGGGTATTGCTAACTATTTATACACTTTTTCCCAGTACTTGTGTTGGCCATATAAAGAAGTATCCTGAGAGACTTCGTCCATGGTCTTTAAAAGTGCGAACACAGTTTGACCCTGAAGATGTATGACCCCACTACAGCAAATGATCCCCTGGACTGTCTATTTCTCTGAGGGTTTCAAGCACTCCACCAGTAGATAGCCTTCGATCTCTTTGCCAAATGAACTAAGTTCAAGTTGATGCCGCCCATTTGTGAACATCATACGGAATACTAGGTGATCAGTCTGGATGGCTGTCTTTCCTGCATATATGCACTCATGTGCAGATGCATTCGGATTATCAAGAATGTAGAATATGTAATAGATCCACTTGGATAAATTACTCTATCATCTTTCACCGAGGCTGAGTAGTTCTGGATACGATCCTACTTCTTGCCAGTGTGGGTTGTAGTCAATATAGTTACCTCCCGGCGCTATATACCATCACATCTTTAGACTCGAAAGTCTAGTACTATATCCCATATGTGTAACAAATAGCTTGGAGGGTATTGGCATAGACTGTACCTCTCCTTCAGGTAGCTTGTTGCGTACCTTATTCCTTTGGCATAAATTCCATTGATGAACATAGTCTCGAAAATCCTACCTCATCTTAGGCCAGAATATGTATTCTGTAGCATAGCGTAGGTTCCTATCTGCACTGTAGTGTCCTCTGTTGTGGATATAGTCAATAACGATCTCCTTGAGTGTCATCCCATTCACTTCATGTCCATTAGGTATGTTTAGGCAATCCTTACCTCACATGGTCGTTTCATACATCAGTCCATCGATGATCCTATAGTGGAATAGCTTGCCACCTCTCCCAGTGTTGCTAGCGTCAGAGGCTTGCTTGTACAGGTCATCGTTCATGTAGGCTTCCACCATCTGTCTTCTCCATTGGCTGCTCATTTCTGCCACCACTGCTGCTGTATCCCATTCATCCTGTGCTCGCTCTAGGCGTGGTACTTCCTCCTCCTCGTCCTTGTAAAGCTTGTAGAGTATACGCTGGTGGTGAGGGAGCGTAGGAGGCTCGATGACTGGTATAAGCTTTGGTTGGCCAAGTACCGCATTGGAGTAAATGGGCCGCTTAGGCTCCTTTAATGGTCGTTGATAAGCACTCTCCTGGTCCTGATATTACTAACTCATGTCTCCTAGTTGTCCGTTCAAACGTTTCCAGATAGCATCCAGGTCCTGTACCGGCCGTAGAGGTAGCTACATACTATTCCTTTCGTCGCAGGTAGAGACTTACTCGAGTAGAACTATCTTGTCTCAGAGCTTCTCATCCTCACTAATAGTACACTGACGATCATAGCATGCGCTTGAGTGCATGGCAGCATGATTTCTCTCGTCATCGCTAATCTCTAGGGTACCTCTGTCTCCTCAATCGTTTACTGCCCTGATAGAGCAATCAGAGTTATCTGATGAAAGTGGTTCTTCAACAGGAAGGGGTTCGAAGCGCGACATATTTGAGGTTGTAAAAGGTATGTTGTGAGGGTTAGAATCTTCTTCGTTGATAGGGTCTTAAGCGTAGTTTAGTTCTGGATCAAATTGCTTATAAAGTCGGGAAAGGGCATCTGCTAAATAGTCTCCCTTCCCAGGCCTATAACATATCTTTGCCTCATATTGTCCCAAATAGGTTCGCCACCTCAGCTGCTTGCGTGAGGGGTTCTTGGCTGTCTTCAGGTACACCAATGGTTGGTGATCAGTTATGATTGAAAATTCATACCCTGCAAGAATATGAGTAAAGGAGGTTAAGGCATCAATCATTGCAAGTGCCTCCTTATCGGTAGTTCCGTCATTCATTTGTGAGTAGGTGAATTTCCTGCTGTGCAATGCTGCAGGTCTCGCTGTTTCAGGTGTGTCTCCTTGTCCTACCCATGCTCCTACCCCTGAGTCAGAGGTATCTTTAATGAGCCATATCTTTTGTCCGAAGGTGTGTTATCGGTCTCATGACCTAATTTTGTTTGGCGATGTGTTTCACATTCTCGATGCATTAATCATGTGTTGATGTCCAGACAAACTCCTCATTTCCGGTAAGATCCATCAAGGGTGCTGTTATCGTGGTGATATGTGGTAGGAATTGGCTAATAGAGTTTACCAATCCTAGGAACTCCTGGAGTTGTTTCTTATTCTTGGGTGTTTCCCACTCCTCAATCCTCCTGATCTTTTCAGGGGATGCTCTAAGTCCCTTGTCATCGATGACATGACCAAATACTTATAATTCCCTTGCAAAGAAGTCCTACTTCTTTCAGCTGGCAAAGAACTACGCTTTTTCCAACCTGTCACAGACCGCTTTAATGTGTTACAAGTGGTCGGACTCTGTATTGGAGAATATGAGTATATCGTCAATATAAACCCACACAAATTCCCTTAGGTAATCGGTGACTAGATCTGACATGATCCTCATAAAGGTTCCTGGTGCATTCATGTCTCCTTGGAGCATAACTTTGCTGACGAAACCTACAAAGGGTGTTTTGAAACTGTTATATATGACATCGTCAGGGTGAACCCTGGTTTGAAAGTAGGCATCGCTTGGGTCGATCATGCTTCTCTATCGAGCCCTTCCTAATGTATTGAGTAATCTCCTTTGGTTCAGAATAGGTTCGTCACCCTTCTGAGTATTATCATATCTTGCTGTAAGGTCCGCTAGATATCTGATCCTGCCATCAGTCATCACTTTGACTGACACAAACATTGGTGCTGCTCCTGGCACTTCTGCTCTTTCGATAACTACTTCTCGTAGTTTCTGGTTCAGCCATGCCTTGCATCGAATCTCTTACTTTTCTGGTACTGAGTATGTTGACATCGTTTTCAGATTCTCTGGATCCTTCAATCTGATTCGGTGGTTGATCTTACTTAAGGGTGGTAACCTTTCAGGAATCGGATCTGGGAATACCTTCGGGTATTGTGCCATTATATCTTCTGTGCTTGTCATATCTGCTCGCATTCTGGCATTTGTTAGTGTATAATTGACCCATATATTATGGTTAGGAAAATGAATTCTCAGCTTTTCACATTCAACTAATGCTTTGTTTCGCGATAGGAATGGCATTCCAATCAAAGCATTGTACTTGGCTAAGTTTCCCACCATCTTACTATTGCCTGTAGTCTTCATCTTCCCAATTGCTATGCTGATATTACATTCTTTCTGGGATTCAGATCGTGAACCTTTCATGGCCATATGAATGGTTGCAGGAGATGCCAATTCAGTACATGGGATTCCATGTGTAGTGACAAAGGTTGCGCTCAATAGGTCTGTTCCTATTGTTCCTGTATCAAATAGGACTCTAGCTTGTTTGCCGTTTATCAGGATCGTTCCTTCCAATGCTGTGTGACTCTTATCACCTTTGGGAAGTGTATTCTGCACTGATACATTGGTCTCGACTTCTAAGGCGTTGACATATACTTCATCTTCGCTGCTGGCTTCTTCAACTCGATTCGATGATGTCTCCTTCTTGCGTGTCTTTCCTTTGCCTTTGTCGCTTTTGTTGGGACAATCCTGTGCCATATGTCCTTTACCTCCGCAGGTAAAGGATGCTCCCTTTTCTCTTGAAGTCTTTGTTTTGCTTGATTCCTTTTTCTTCCATTGAGGTTTGTTGTCCTTCTTGGAGTTGTCTTCCTTGTATTGATCTTTCTGCTTTTCCTTTCCATAGGCTCCTATATCCTGGAGAATTGCATCGACTCTCTCTACATAGGTTATTATGGTCTGGATTGTTTCGCTAGAATCATACCATGTTTCGACATCTCGCCTTAGCCTAGTGTGCATACATAGGAAGAACTTTTGGATGAAGGCATATTCGCAAATGGTGCCTTCTGGTAGTCTTGATCGGTACATCATCAGGTCTGTAGCCACCGCTGTGATCAGCTGTGTCTTCCCATTCTTGACTTGGGCAATCTCTGGAATTGTTTGTAAAGGTCATCCTTCTGTCTGGATGACTGCAATCATTCTCTTAACCAATGAATAAGCTGATCTCTGGTTAAGTCTTCATCAGAGTTTTCTGCCTCCTGGAAAGCTGCTTCTTGAGCTCTCCCTTCTGTGTACAGTATCCAATAATATCCTGCTCCATCTGTTTTGGAGTTGACTCCATGTAGTCTTAGGTATAACTGGACTGACTGGTACCAATGATCGAACTCTTCTGGCTTAAGGTCTTCTCCTTCACCATGGAACTTCTTTGGTGTAGGAACCTTGATGCTAACCTTCGCTGAAGTTGCTGGTGATGGTTCTCTGGCCACTGGTGCATTACTTGGTCCTGGAATCGACATATTGTCGGAATCACTCGATCTCTCTGAGGTCTGTTCGCTGTCGGAGCTCCTTGGATCGTCCTTGGGTGCTGCTGGTTGCTTTCCCTTCAATCCCTTAGCTTACCGGGGATCTCTCCAGGAGTTCTCGCTCCTACTTTAGCTAGTTCTTTCACTGATTCTGCTAGCAATTACTTTGCTTGGTCTTGTGATAACTGTCTTCCTGCTGCGTCTACTTTGAAACTGGATGCCATTGATTGTTCGCCTTTGGTGCTCTGACTGCCTTTCTTTTTAATAAGTTCTTATCGCAGGATCTGCTTACCTGACCTTGTCTGAAGTCTCTAGTTACCTATTCTGGGCAACCTAACCTCTGGCTGGATCTAACTCAACTACTTATTGAAGTTAATAAAATGTAATGCCTCCCTGGGTATATCAGGCACCAAGAGGAATGCTTCTTGGTATGGTATAACGATAGTAACTCAGATCCCAAACTGTGAGGAATTCAAGTGAGTAGTACTACCAGAGATCTCGATAAGGTGATTAACAGCCATCGCTTACTATATGGCCAGGCTCGCGAGGTCCTAGACTTACTTGCTGTGGTTTCGTACTAACTGAAAAGAAATAACTGCTCAACCAAGTATATTGAAAACTCTGTCTGTCGAAGTCTGCCCTTTCTATGCTCCAGAGGCGTAGTCTTTAAATACATGATCTCGCTTTTCTAAAGCTTTCCATCTTCTTTCATTTGATTTTCAATCAATGGCCATAACCAAGTTCCGCTTGTAAAGTCCCCCAATCTAACAAATGCCTTATGCACTTAAACGGTACAGCAAACAAAGTATATATCATTCCGATACATAAAACAAAATATAAAACATCTCAGGTATCTGCCTGATATATGAAACCCAACATAAAACAAACTAAGTATCAAATGATACTTGAAACCAATCATAAAACAAACTAAGTATCAAACGATATTTGAAACCAATCATAAAACAAATGAACCCCTTACTAGCCCTGCTAGTGTCCCTTAGCCTTGTCAGCCTTAACAGTAGGAACCAATACGGGTTACACATTTGAAATTGGCCTGCCAAAAGCATCTGGACAGTGGTCATGCGTTCAAAGCCCACCCGGGCCAACACTATAGATAAATGTACCGCTAGGACAAAGCCCGACCCGTTACCTGGTCTGGTGACTAAAATGGTGGTTCTGGGACCCTTCGAAGAGATTTTGCGTTTCCGGAACTGTTAGAACCCTGGCGCTTTAATCAGGCTAACCGGCTGCTATTTCCCAGCATGGCTTCAAGGACAGGAGGCTCAATGAGGAGCTATAACCACAGGTCCTTCCAGGGTCGGAAGTTAAATTAACCCAAAATCCAAAAATTTATTTTCAAGTCCTTTCGGTTCCATGGACCATTGACTCTAGTTGGGACCATGGGCAGGGTCCTCTAACCAAGGGCCCTGTTTCGGTTTCTTATTTTTGAAGAGAATCTCGCCAGCTTTCATTTGCACTATTTTTCATTACGGTAGCATGCCTGGTTGTTGTCCTGCCAGCCTTTGAAAAATGGTTAGACTAGGTTATTTCTCAGGATCAAAGATGTGACCGCACCCATTTGTCTTTCTTAAAAAGGTTTGCTCCACCATTGTCTGTCCACTAACCGTGTTCTCTTAAGGACTTATAGACTTAGGGACAACTTCTCCAGTGCTCCTATTCTGAATAGTGCCTGCGAAAGGCAGTACTCCTCACTCCCTAGCCTAGAGAGATCCCCTAATTTGATACTGGTTACCAGTTTTCTAGTACTCCGAATACCCAATCTTCGTCGCCGTTGGTGCCATTTAGGATATTTGTATGTCTGATAATTACCATAACCGAGGTGTGGCTCCGCTCTGTATTTTGTTGACCTTTGGTTGATTAGGTCTTCCTATCAGTGTTGCCATCTGCGGTTTGCGTGAAAATTGCGGTTGGTCCTGTTTTGTCTGTTTAACGAAAGCCCTGGCTACAACTATATCCTTATGACACTTTCGCCAGGTGTTGTTGTGGAGGCCACAGCGCGTGCATTCCTTCCCTGTTTTTCCCTTATCAACCACCTCTTGCGAGATTCCATCATGAGCCTTCTTTCAGACAGTATGCCCATCTTTGGTTTGTGTTGCCGCTTTCTTTGTCCATGGGTTAGCCTTAGCAGTTTTCTATCATGAGGGGTTGTTCTTTTGTTTCTGGTTGATGTATCCTTTTTTGGTGTTGGCCCCTTTACTGGTGTCATCACACTTTCGCTTAGATGTTCCACTAGATGAGGGTTCTCGTTTATATAATTTTCGCCATTCGAGAAATTCCTCCTCTTGTCTGCCAACTTCCCTTATGGTTTCCATCCATTCTTCATCGGAGGAGAATTTTAGATAGGATAACCATCGCAAAGTTTATTCCAGAAGTTTGCTTTCCACTCGCACCCTCCAACTGGTTCCAGTTAGTCCAGCTTTGACATTTAGGTTTTCCAAGAGAAGAACATTAGTGTCTATTTTTCCCTCATAGACTACGTTGGTCATTTCTTCTAGGGCTCGTCTTTCCTCCTCAATGGCTTTGTACCGCTTGGTGATTTCTTGCCGAAAATGATCCCATCTGGAATAGTCAGTGTCTCGAGTGTATCCTCCAATCCACCCTTCACCTTCCAGTATTTCTCCGAGAAGGGTACCACTTTGTTCGCCTTTGTTTTCCCCAATGCAAAAACTATTCATTGTGCATGATTTTCCCACTGTGTAGGGTTGCGATCAAAATAGTCTTCACAGGCTGTCAACCAATTTCGAACATCTTGGTTGTCATGTCCTTCAAAGAAGTAGGGTGGTTCCGCAATTAGCTTTGCTGGTTGGGAAAGTCGACTGATACGTTCAAAGAAAGCCAAAGTTAACCTGTCCTCGGGTACATCATTTCTGGTAATATATGGTAAACGGGGAGTGCATTCCAGCCTGCTGCCCTTTCTGCCCCATCCATTCTCTCCATCACTATCCGACCCATCATCAACTGGGTCAGGCGCCACACCGAGGTTACCTGTTGGTGGTGGTGGTGGTAGGTTATATCCTCTACGGTAGACTCCTTTTCCCGTATCCTTCCTTAGTATCGTTGCCGATTCCTTCGTTCGTACTGTGACCTGTTCCGGTAGAATAGATGGTTGCCCTCAGTTAGATGATCCTGGATAACCATCACTGGTCCCATGCTGAGTCGGTACTGGAACTGTTTCATCGGCCTGTTGGGTACAAAGGCATCAAGGTATGCCTTCATTCTTTCCCCTTGTTGCCTTAGTTGTTGAGCCGTAATTTCTTGTTGCTCAATCATCCTCTGATTCCATTCCTGTTCCTGCAGATGTAATTTAGTATTTAGGTCCATTAGGACTTTTTCCAGAATCCTATCCCATGTCTCTGAGACATGTGCCTGTTGTTCCTGTTGAGCCTGTTGGCGTCAGAATTCTTCTTGAACCTGGGCATGTAACCTTTGCTGCTCCCTTTCAGTATCACCACTCAACCGTTCAAGTACTCGGCGGCCTTGCTATATATCAGTATCATTGATAACCTCACCTCTAGCCATACTGCTTTGCAATAATTCTAGCATTGTAAACTCTTGCCTGGCCTCCTGTGATAATGCTGAGATCACTATATAATTCTCATCTGCACTTTCTTTCAGGGATCGGTCCAGGTAGCGCAATGCATGAACAATATTTTGCTGGAAGTTATCTTGAGTACTGACAGCCTTCTTAGCTCGCTCGGCACATTTTTGAACTCAGGATGGTGGACGACCCAAATGTGTAATGGGAGAGCTGGTCTGGCTCTTGGAGGGAATTAGAGATGATAAAGGGGTAGATTCTGTATCATCCTCTTCAATCCTCCAGTCAGGTCCTAAAGAACTAGGAATCGGGGTGTCATCTTGTACCATAGCGATGGCAACTGGCTTATACACTCCGATAGTTTCGGTATAGGAAAATTTAAAATGGCCGGTCTTCTGGCCTCCAGGCGCAAAAGTCGTGAGCGGAAGAAAAATCTGACCACTCAGAATCCCAGTCCAGAAATTTGTGCCAGATAAAGTCTTGGCAATAAAAGTAGGCGTATATTTGTTTAAACTCCTTGGGTGTGGAAACTAAAAATAGGTTAGTGAACCACAAGGGTTCCACAGTTTCAAATAGTGGTATTTCCGCAAGGTCAGTAGAAAGTATTTCTTCAAAACAGGATATGGTAGATAAAGGATCAAAATTCGCGATAGCTTGTCCTGATAGTGAAGTATCCAAGATACTTCTTAGTTGTTGGTTCAGTAAAGGTTCAAAAATTGAACTAGGGGATTGAGAGTTAAGTCGAGGATTTTCCATATAATATAGGTAGATCCTTATTTGCGTTTAGTGAAGACTGTTATACACCATCCGTCTTGCTGATATATTCTTTCCATATGTTTATTATGTATAGCTTGTAAGTGTCGGAGTGCTACTCCTCGCATGTCAAGGGCGAATCCTTTACAACAGACAGGAAATATGTTATCAAAACTGAGAGGTCGACAGTGCCTACAATGTTTGCACTGATGAAAACTCTCAGCGTCGTGGTATTCTTCAAGCATAAGATGAAATAGCCGTGAGAATATTGTAGAGCTTTAGTGACAAGAGAATAACAATATAGTATCACGGGGGAGCTAATTCGGTACTGTTGATTTGCCTAGGCTGTGCTTGTATTGAGAGAGTAGAAAATCTGTGAGGAAAGCTCCGGTAAGACTAAACATAAAAGGTAAGGGTTTTTCTTGACAGCTTTAAAGTTGTTCAACTGATAACTAAATATATGGATAAGGTCTCTTCTTAGTTGCTTGATGATCCCTTAACTATAGGTTTTTTTCTTTTTTTGATTATCTCATATATTCGCTGTTAACGTACAGGAACATGCATGGAGTGCTAGCTATAGCATAAACAAAACGTTAATTCCAAATGTGCAAAATAAAAGAAATAACTGCACAAGTTCTCCCCTAATAATGACCATACCGTCACCACGCCCACCAATGGCGACTAATTCAGAAAGTATAGAATGAAATGAAATCAAAAGAAATCATAACCGCAAGGAAAGATTTAGCAGGAAAGAAAAACTACTCAGTCTGAGTCATAGTCGGAGGAGGGGGAGGTAACGGTAGGAAAAACCGCTGGCATGGTAGGTGGGAAGGTCGTGCGAGTAGCGGGGATGTACGAGGTGTGACATAGGATCATGTTCAGGTCGGCCCAAAGTGGAGAGCCATGGACCATCAACGACAGCTTCGGAAGGTAAAGCTGGCGTTCTTGGGACTTAGAGGTGCAGTAGAGAATTGCATGCTCAAAGGTTTCATTCCCTGAGTTGCAGGGAGGACAGGTGGGAGAGCGATCGGCATCGCTCCATGAGGGGTGCGCGGCAAGATAGCTCTAGCCAACAGGCATCGGGTGTATTCTCCCAGCTGTAAAGCGGTCTAGGGCCATGATGGCATATAGGCTGAGGGACGGCTTGTACTAGTGGTAAGGGGGGGGTGGGGACAGGAGTGTCCAATCAGCGAGGAGGTTCTTTGTGCAGTCTTCCTTGATCACTTTGTAGGAGACAGTACCTGAGAACGGCGGAGGGGGGGGCAAAGACTGTGCCTGGTAAGAGGTGGGAGTTTTACTGTGGGAGTTTGGAACCGTCCTGTGTCACCTTGACTAGGAGGTAGCACATCCCATCGATGGGGAGGTGAGAGCGGAAGGCGTGAATGGGCCTTAGTTGGTTCCAGCGGAGGGTGATATAGTTGGCCCTAAGGCCACGAAGGGGGGGGCGGGAGCAGTCCACTGCCCTAAAGTTGGAGAAAGATGGAAATAAAGGAGGCAACCGGGCTGCTGCTGGGTTGATCTTGGGAGGTGAGGAGGCAAGCCTTAGTGCGGCGATGGGGGAGGAGCGAGTTGTGGTGGGAGGCAAGCCTGCGGTTTAGGTAGGGGACTATGCCGATGCCAGGAGGAGAGAGTTGCTTTATGAGGCGAAAGGCCCCTTGCGCAAGGGCTAATATCTTAAGGAAGTGAGTGGAGGTGTCCATCGAGTGTGGGATCCAGTATCCTAGCCAGCGGACTATGGAAGAAGGGTTGAAAAGACTCTCATCGAGAAAGACAGGAGCCAGTGAGGAGGGAGAGTGATCCCTTGGAGTGCGCCAGTGGATGAGTTCGGTTTTGGGAATAGAGAAGGACACCCCAAGTGGTGTGGCCTTCCTGCAAAGGTGGGTATAGTAGTGTTGAAGAAGCTGTGTGTTCCTCCAGTATGACCCAGACCCAACAGTAACAGTAAAATCATCAACATAGGAAAACTTAATCCCCTTAGGGATAGATAAGTGTAGGGAAGATACATAAATCAAAAATAACAAGGGAGAAATAGGGAAGCCCTGGGGGGCACCCACTTGAACAGGCAAGAAGATATTAGTAGAGCCCTGAAAGATCAGGCGGTATGTGTGGTCAGTCAAAAAGGAACAAACCCAAGAAACCATATAAGGAGATACGGCTTTAGAACGGAGTAGGGAAGATAAACAAGCAGAAGAAATATTATCAAAGCCTCCCTTGATGTCAAGGAAGAGGGTAGAGGTCTTGAGGCCTAGACGCTGCAGAATGCGGACTTCAAGCATGAGGGTAGCGCAGGAGTCAAAGGTGCTGAGTCCAGGAAGCAAGCCGCATTGGTTGGGTTGGATGAGGCCCACAGTGTGGGCCATTAGCAATAGTTGGGTTGCTATCATCCTTTCCAGAATCTTGGAGATAGTTTCTAGGAGGACAATGACCCGGAAGGAGGAGGGAGAGTTGTAGTCAGATTTACCGGGCTTGGAGAGGACAATCCCGTTGACCTTTTTAAGGGAGGGGGGGTTGAAGCCATAGGTCAGCAGGGGACCTAGGAGGGAGGTGAGGAAGGTGGGGTTGATGTTGTGGATCCTCTTTCATATGTCATTGGGGATCAGGTCAGGCCCGGGGGCTGAGGTGTTGGAGGACTTGTGAAGGGCAAGGGAGACTTCCTGTTCCTGAAGTGGCAGGAAATCCACGAAAGGTCACAGGATGGATAGCGAGGATTGGGGGTCTTTTGGAGGGAAAAATGATACAAGAGGGAGGTGTTGACTTCGGCGGGTGTCGTGGAATTGGGAAAGGAGGGGAACTGGTCAGGGCGGTGTCAGCTAGCGATCCTGCTGGCAGCCCAAACTGATTTGGAGTCGAAGGAATCAATGAAAGAATTCCAGTGTGATGCCTATACCTTTTAAATGGCCTTGAAATATGCAAGCTGGGAGGCACAGGCACAGTGGGAGAGAGCCGTGGAGGGGGACATGCGTGATATTCTTGCCTCTCTGTTGAAAGCTTGGTGGAGCATGTGTTAGCTCAGTTATCCACCATGGCTTTGACCTGAAGCAAGGACGTCTGTTTGGTGTGTGTAGGGCTAGGAGGGAAGTAAGGGTGCCCAGGTGGTGGTCGAACCAAGCACTAAGTAAGGTTGAGGTCGGGAGCAGGGGAGGAGGTGGGACCGATAGACCCTTGATAAGAGGGGAGAGAGTGTGCCAATACATTTTGGTCCAGTTGGGTGTGGGGTCAGGCTGGTGTAGGAAAGGTGTCGAGAGGGTAATTGTGATTGGGACATGGTCAGAGCCAGTAAGTGGAAGGAAGTCCCCCCAGGAACTAACAAAGCGGGCAAGCGAGGGATTTGTGAATGCAAGGTCTAAGACTCCAGGTCTGGATGTGCCATCAAAGGGAAACCTAGTAAATATACCTGGTGTGTTCAAAAGTGAGTAGCTTAGCTCAGATGGCAGGTCAAATTATGGGGAAGAAATATTAAATTCAGTATCCGAAAGGACCCTTAGAGGGTCGGAAAGAGGTTGATGGAGGTTCAGATCCCCAACTAGTGGGGTGGGGAAAGCGTGTTCCCTAAATACGGAGGATGGGGTAATTGTGCAGAGGTGGGAGAGGGCACGGTGGTCGAGTATGCATTGTAAATATGAAAAACCCGATGAGCTGAATTAAACAGGCCTGAAGGGAAGTGAATACCAATGGCCATAAAGTCCAGTCGGTCGAAAAAAAACCGCTAGTAATGCAAAAACTTGGATGAAATCAAGGAGAGCATAAACGGCAACCCTAGGTTTGGCACCATTAGTAGTAGGTAGGGAAAAAGATATATAAGAGGAAAATATTGGTAGACGCCCCCTAAAGACTGGAGGATCCTGGAGGGCGACCAAGTGTGGAGGGGTTGGCATTGCCTTAAGGCAATTGAATAAGGAGAGAAACACATTCCAGCTCCCAAGGCAGTTGTGCTGAATGAGGATGAGGGTAGTGCCTGGCGCCTGCATCAGAGAAGTGGGGTCTAGTGCGGGACTAATTGGTGGGGAAAGCCTGATGGGCTATACGGGATCAGAGAACTTGAGGGCCAGGTAGGGACTGGTGCAACAGATTAGGGGCGAAGGCCAGCTGGAGTGCCAGTTGGTGGGACTGGCTGTCGGGGAGTTGTAAGACCCATGGCGGCAGTGGTGTGGGACGGAGTCCTTGGTGGGTCGGGTAGGCTGGGTGCATCCTGGTCCTTGACGTCATCTGGACCTTGTGCATCCTTAGGCTCAGAGGGGACGTCATCATCAGTGGGAGGGAGGGGGCGGGAAGGGCAGGAAGTGTCTGTGGCAGGGTTGGCTCCAGCACAACTAGAGCACCCAGGAGGGAGGGGGGAGAACACCAACACCCAGGAACGGACTTGGTGTTTCTGCCCTTAGGACATATGGGATTAAGGCAGTGGTGGGCCAGTCGTGTATCTGCTAGAGCACACAGGAGGCAAGTGGGGGTGGTGGCTTTGCACATGGGGGAGGGGTGGCCGTAAAGCCAACACTTCCGGCATTGCATAAACTTCCCTGAGGAGTGGACCTTTTCGGCTTTGCACTGACGGGAGAAGAGACGGATGGTGGAGTCAAGCCTGTTGACATCATTAGAGGCTACGGTGACTCCTACGGACATAGTGGTCTCCATAGCTCGGATGTCAGGGTCAGTTTGCAGAAAGAATGCGGAGTAGATGACAACGTCAGTTGCATTGCTACTGACTCAGGGAGGGCAGGGAAGAGGTCGGCTTGGTCCTTCAGAAGGTAGGCTATAGGTAGGCTGTGGATGGCCAATTGGACTTCGTTTAGGACACAGTGGAAGGTGCGGTAAGGGGTGGTAAGGGTTGTTTCCTTCAGGAAAAGCTTGGTAAAGACAGTTAGTCGTGGCTGTGTAGTAGGGTGAATAGGTAGTGGGAGGTGTGTTTGGGTCAGTGCCCAGGAGAGTGAGAGATCCTTTAAGATTGACACGTGGGGAAAAGGAGATAGGAAAAGGGCAGTTGGCCTGCCACAGGAGGGCAGCAATCAGGTCAGGGGTGGTGGCTGCCATCCGGTCAGCATCTGCATGAGGTGCAGGAGAGGTACGAGGGTCGAAGAATCTGCGTTTCAGCAGAGGGCAACTGTGCCTGTCCTCGAGACTAAAGGCTGCTGTCGTTGGACGCTGCTACTTGTGCCAGCGTGGCAGGCTTTTTCCTTTACTTTTGGTTCCAGGTGCCGAGGACAGTCCTGCTACAACAGCAGCATAGGACTTGTTGGCCGGGCGGGACTGGGTGCGGGTGGGTTGTGTGTTCGAGGATGAGGGTGGTGAGTGGAACTCGGTTAGTAGAGGGTATTTGCCAGCCCTGTACTCTTGGCCTTCTCAGGTGCGTGGGTGGCGGACAGCATATGAGGCGGGGTTGCCATACCACTATTTTTTACCAGTGTTATAAAAGGTGAGGATGGGGTCGGGGACTTGGTTTGCCTCTTGTGCAGGTTGGGATTCAGGATTGGGGATAGACCTAGGTGGAGACGGAGGGGGGCCATGATGGACCGGGGGAGGAGGAGGAGGCTGTCTGGCAGTGGCTCCTGCCATGATGCGAAGGGAAAGATCCCTGATTGTGGCCTCCAGGGCTGCAATAGCAGCAGGGGCTGTAGTAAAGGGGGGGGTCAGGGGCAGAGATAGCGGAGGAGATCTCATCCACATGGGTGGTCAGTGTAGCAAATCGGCTATCTACCTCATTGATTCCGGAGAGGGCGGTGGACAGGAGTGGGAGAATGGTGGCCTCCCAATCAGAAAGGTTGTGGAGGAGGGAGTTGTTAAACGCAGGGAAGGAATCACAGGAGAGGCTAAACTGGGTAACTATAGCGTCCAGGAGGTTGTGGGTTGCGATAAGGTGGTCATGGAGGGGTCCAGGGATGCTGGCGCGGGAGGAGTGGGCTGAGTAGGGGGCTGTGCGGTGCTGGGTGTGCGAGGCTGACCGGGAGGGGCCAGGGGAAGCTGTGGCCATCACTGTTACACAGGAAGTGGGGCTGTGTCGCTAAAGAGTGAAGCTTAAGCGAGGAGCAAGATTTGGTGTGTCGTGGCTGTTGCCACACAAAATGGCGAAGTTTTGTACGGCTAAAAAGGGCAAGAGTTTCAAGCTGGAGGAAAATAGAGGGCGCGGAGCGTGTCCCTTAACTATGAGGTTTGATTAATTTTTGATTATCTCATATATTTGCTGTTAACGTACAGGAACCTGCATGGAGCGCTAGCTATGGCATAAACGAAACGTTAATTCCAAACGTGCAAAACAAAAGAAATAACCGCACAAGTTCTCCGCTAGTGATGACCATACCATCACCGCGCCCAAAAATGGAGACTAATTTGAAAAGTATAGAATGAAATGATATCAAAAGAAATCATAACCGAAAGAAAAGATATAGCAGGGAAGTCAAACCACTCAGTCTGAGTCATTGTCGGAGGAGGAGGAGGCAGCAGTAGCAAAAACCGCTGGAATGGTGGGCGGGAAGTTCGTGCGAGTTGTGGGGATGTATGAGGCAAGACCAAGGATCATGTCCAGGTCGGCCCAAAGTGGAAAGCCACAGTCCATCGAAGACAGCTTCGGAAGGTAAAGCTGGGGTTCTCGGGACTTGGAGGGGCAGTGGAGAATTGCGTGCTCAAAGATTTCTTCCTCTGAGTCGCAGGAAGGGCAGGTGGGTGAGCGATCGGCATCGTTCCATGAGGGTTGCGCAGCAAGATAGCTCTTGCTGGCGCGCATTTGGTGGATTCGCCCAGCAGTGAAGCGGTCTAGGCCCAGGAAGGCATGTGGGCGTAGGGACGGCTTGTACTGGTAGTAGGGAGGGGGTGGGGACAGGAGTGTTCAGTCAGTGAGGATGTCCTTTCTGCACTCCTCCTTCAACAATTTGTAGGAGACAGCACCCGGGATCGAAGGAGGAAGGGCAAAGACAGTGCCAGGGAGGAGATGGGAGTTTATCTGTGGGAGTTTGAAGCTGTCCGGTGCCACCTTGACCAAGAGGTAGCACATCCCATCGATTGGGAGGTGACAGCGGACACCGGGTATGAGCCTTTGTTGGTTCTAACGGAGGGGGATGTAGTAGGCCCTAAGGCCACGAAGGAGGTGGCGGGTGGAGTCCCCTGCCCTAAAGTTGGAGAAGGATGGAAATGATGGAGGCAGGCGGACTGCGGCTGGGCTGATCTCAGGAGGGGAGCAGGCCAGCCGTAGTGCGGCCATCCTGCGGAGATGGGGGAAGAAGTGATTTGAGAGGGGGGAGGCAAACCTCACAAGGAAGGATAGATACCGGAGTCGATGAGAAGCAGTTATTGACCCATCGTTGGACCTTGCTCCAAAAGACCTCCATCTTGCCAATCATCGCCGCGATGGGGGGTAAGAGGTCAGCTCCGTGGGGGAGGATCGGTAGTAGCTGGCCCATGGCCAGTCTGCGGTTCAGGTAGGGGACTATGCCTATGCCAGGAGGAGAAAGTTGCCTGATGAGGCCGAAGGCCCCCTGAGCGAGGGCTAGTCGCTTGAGGAAGTGGGTGGAGGTTTTCATCGTGGGTGAGAACCAGTATCCTAGCCATCGGACTATGTGAGAGGGGTGGAAGAGGCTCCCATCTAGAGAGACCGGGGCCAGTGAGGGGGGAGAGCAATCCCTTGGAGTTCGCCAGTGGATGAGTTCAGTTTTGGGGATGGAGAAGGAGACTCCAAGTGGGGTGGCCTTCCTGCAGAGGCGGGTGTAGTAGTATTGAAGAAGCTGTGTGTTCCTCCAGTATGACCCAGACCCAAGAGTGACAGTAAAATCATCAACATAGGAAAAGATAATCCCCTTTGGGATGGACAAGTGCAGGGATGAAACATAAATTAAAAATAAAAAAGGCGTGATAGGAGAGCCCTGGGGGGCACCCACTTGGACAGGTAAGAAAATATTAGGGGAGCCCTGAAAAATCAGGCGGCATTTGCGGTCAGTCAAAAAGGAACCAACCCAAGAAACCATATAAGGAGATACGCCTTTGGCGCAAAGTAAGGAGGTTAAACAAGTAGAGGAAATATTATCAAAGCCTCTCTTAATATCAAGGAAGAGGGTAGAGGTCTTGAGGCCTGCACGTTGCAGCAGGCGGACCTCGTGAGAGAGGGCAGCACATGCGTCAAAGGTGCTGAGGCCAGGGAGCGAGTCATATTGGTTTGGGTGGATGAGGCCAACAGTGCGGGCCATTAGCGAAAGGCGGGTTGCCATTATCCTTTCCAGAATCTTGGAGATAGTTTCTAGGAGGACAATGACTCAGAAGGAGGAGGGGGAGTTATAATCAGTTTTGCCAGGCTTGGAGAGGACAATGCCATTGGTTCTTTTAAGAGAGGAGGGGTGGAAGCCATAGGTCAGCAGGGGACCCAGGAGGGAGGTGAGGAAGGTGGGGTTGATGTTGTTGATCCTTTTCCATATGCCATAGGGGATCAGGTCGGGCCCAGGGACTGAGGTGTTGGATGACTTGCGGAGGACGAGGGAGACTTCCTGTTTCTGAAGTGGCAGAGAGTCTGCGAACGGTCGCAGGATGGATGGCGAGGATTGGCGGTCCTTAGGAGGAAAAAAGTGATGCACGAGGGAGGTATTGACTTCGACGGGTGTCGTGGCGTTGGGAAAGGAGGGAAAGCGATCAGGGGGCGCCCGCTAGTGATCCTGCGGGCCGCCCAAACCGACTTGGAGTCCAAGGAGGCGAGGAAAGAGTTCGTGTGTGATACCTTGGCCTTTTTAACCGCCTTGAAATACTCGAGGAGGGAGGCACGAGCGCTGTCGGAGAGGGTGGTGGAGGGGGACATGCGTGATATCTTTGCCTCTCTGTTGAAAGCTTGGCGCAGCTGTGATAGTTCAGCTGTCCACCATGGCTTTGACCTGAAGCAAGGACGTTTGTTTGGTGTGTGTTGGGCTAGGAGGGAGGTGATGGTGCGCAAGTGGCGGTCGAACCAAGCACTGAGTGAGGCTGAGGTAGGGAGCTGGGGAGGAGGTGGGACCGATAGATCCTTGATGAGAGGGGAGAGTGTGTACCAATCCGTTTTGATCCAGTTAGGAGTAGGGTCAGGCTGTCGTAGGAAGGGCGTGGATAGGGCTATTGTGATTGGGACATGGTCAGAGCCAGTCAGTGGGAGGGTGACACCCCATGAGCTAACAAAGGGAGCAAGGGAAGGATTTGCGAAGGCCAGGTCTAAGACTCCAGGTCTGGATGTGCCATCGAAGGGGAACCTAGTGAATACACCTGGTGTATTTATAAGTGAGTAGCCTAGCTCGGAGGCCAGGTCAAAATATGGGGAAGAAAGACTAAATTCAGTATCAGATAGGACCCTTAGAGGGTCGGAAAGAGGGTGATGGAGGTTCATATCCCCAACCAGGAGGGTCGGGAAAGCGTGTTCCCTGAAAATAAAAGATGGGGTAATTGTACAGGTGTGGGATGAGCGCCCGGTAGTGGAGTAGGCATTGTAAACGCGGAAGACTCGATGGACTGAATTAAAAAAGCCTGTAGGGGAGTGAATATCAATTGCCATAAAGTCCTACCGGTCGAAAAAAACGGGTAGTAATGCAAAAACCTGCATGAAATCAAGGAGAGCATAGACGGCCACCCTAGGTTTGGCGCCGTTAGTAGTAGGTGGGGAAAAAGATTTATAAGAGGAAAATATTGGTAGTCGCCCCTTGAAGACAGGAGGATCCTGCAGGGCGACTAAGTGTGGAGGGGTGGGCATACCCTGAAGGCTATTGAATAGGGACGAAAACACATTCCAGCTCCCAAGGCAATTGTGCTGAATGAGGGTGAGGGTAGTGCCTGGCACCTGCGTCAGGGAGGGGGTGTCTTGTGCGGGACTTATTGGCGAGGAAAGCCCGATGGGATATGTAGGAGTGGGGAACTGGAGAGCCAGGTGGGGACTGGTGCAACAGATTTGGGGCGAGGGTCAGCTGGAGCGCCAGTTGGTGGGACTGGCTGTCTGGGGGTTGTAAGATCCATGATGGCAGTGGAGGGGGAGGGAGTCCTGGGT
>QFET01004007.1:0-19344 GCA_003316355.1 Tuber calosporum
GAGGGGGCGGGATGGGCAGGAACGGTCTGTGGCAGGATGGGGACCTGCACAACTAGAGCACATGAGGGAGGAGGCAGGACGACACCCAGCTCCCTTAACTATGGGGGACTGCTAGCTATTTATACAATTCTCCCAGTACTTATTTTAGCCATATATATGAAGTATGCTTAGATATCATGGCCATGGTCATGGAAAGTGGAAACCCCGTTTGACTCTGAAAATGTATGCCCCGCTTGGTCAAATGATCCCTGAACTATTTAGTATTCTGAGAGTGTCTAGCACTCCACCAGTGAATAGCCTTCAATTTATTTGCCAAATGAACTAAGTTCAAGTGGATGTAGCCCAGTTGCAAACATCTTACGGAATACCAGTTGATCAGCCTGGATGGCAGTCTTCCTGCATATATGTACTAAAGAGCATATGCATTCAGATTATCAAGAGTCTTATTACTCTGTACTTTTAGAGTTTAGATCTTTCACAGAGGCTGAGCAGCTCTGCTATAGACACTACTTCTTGCCAGCATGGGTTGTAGTCATATAGTAACCTCCCGGTTCTATATACTATCATATCAAATAATTTGTACCATTTCCCATATGTGTAAATAAAGCTAATGACAAGAGGCAGAATGCAGCGTCAGACCAAATAAGAAGTATGTTGGTGTGAATAAGGGAGGCAGTAACACAACTACAAGTTGCCAGAAACCCACCTAATTTGTGGGAAATAGTGGAACCATAGCAGGTGGAAAATCCGGAGTTGGAAAAATGGACCACGCCTGAGAGATGGGAAGAATTCCGGTTCATTCACTCTGGAGATAAGGGAAAGGGAGTGGAAAGTGGAGAAAGAAACAATAATAGTAGAAAAGAACAACCACTGCCTCCATCAGTGAATATGCCTAACCCTGGAGATGATAACCATGGCTCTTAAGCTATAGGTGGCCTCTCTAGATGATGTGATATGCCAGCACGACAACACTTTCTAGGAGGAAAGTTCGAATCCGAAACAGATGCATGGGTTGAATGACTGGGGCAAGCATTAGCCAGAACCAGCCGCTGCCAAGCAGATCCACCATTCAAGTTTGGGAACAAGCCTACTCAAGATGAAGCAGTATGGTTATTAAATTGTGAGGACCGCTCTGGGAGAAACCCATGGAAATGGAAAGACGAGGAGGAGGGCATAAAGTATGCCTTGGGAAGAACAGAGGGAACCGAGGTGGCCCCTTTTGCTATAACCTACAGGAAAAAGTGACTGAGGACATCAGATTCCCAAAAAATAAGGGTTATGATTTCTGGATTACATTCCAGGTCAAAGTTACAGAACGATTCTCAGTACTGCACAAGGCGCAAAAAGTATTAGCTGAGATGGAGAAGGACAGGTATACAGGGGTTATAGAGAAGTATCTCCTTACAATGGAACACCATAGTCTTCGAGGCAAAAGTATCTGGAATCGCTTCGAGAACTATGATTCAGCGGCAACTCCCTATGGAAGCAATGGGTATGCTATCACAGGAAAATCATAATTTGTATACCGAATGGATCAAGGTAGTCCGCAAGGTTACCATGGGGGAAGAATCGTTCCAAGAACAACAAGAGCTATTCAGAAAAAGCGACCATGGAAAAGGGGACTTACAGAAAAGAAAACCGGAGGAGGAATCCAGACCCAGCAAGACAACAGCTGGAAATACAAAATGAAAAACCTATATGGCAGGTGAAAAAGGGGCCTACAAATTGAAAAAACAAGTGGAAAAAGGGGAAAAAGCTCATGCAGATGGAAAGGTTGAGCATACAAATTGGGTGGAAGCTCATAAAGCAATCTCTAAGGACAAAATTGAAGAGCGAAAGAATGCCAATCAATTCACATGTTGCACTTTGGCCAATCATACTTGGAAGTTCTGTAGGAAACAGGTTTAGGTATCAGTTACAGGACAAAAACAGAGAAATTTCCAACCCAATATCGACAACCCCTGGCTTCAACTGCTCTAAAGGGGCAAATAGCACCACAACAAGGGAGACACAAGTCAACCAGCCCAGAATTTGGGAACTGGATGACAAGGATGAAACCTGAAAGAGGGTTTCAGGCACTGGGAGTGACAGCGACCAGGTACTCGGTTTCAGAGTGTTTACAGAAAACCAAATCAAGGAGAGGGCTCGACCACTACAAGGTCCTACTAGCAGGTATTCCGCACTTTGCTGTGGGAAAATCAAAGCCAAGCGAGAATCACGAAAAGCAATGCGGACCTATGTGAGTAATCCAGACTTAAGAATTGCAGAGGAGCAAGAAGCGATTAACTTGGACAGTGGCTTATGGTAGTCCCAGACTAACTCTGGGAATGTAACATCTACTAGCCTATATGAACGGTTATATAATAGAGTCTAAGCAGTAGCCTACCTTCACTTTGGTGACTAAGGGAGACCTGCTGAAAGGCAAAGATAAAAGGAGGACAATATAGTGGTGTATCGAGCAAAGGGGAACAATAGGATTGGTGTTTAACCAAGTGTATTTATGTCTAGGCATCTGTCTCAAGTCTGATGTCCCCTGCGAGCCAGGAGACTACTCTAAAATATATGAAATCTGCCCTGCAAGAGCAGAGGCTCTAGATACCCACAGCCTATAGAATTACCAGAGAGTGTTCAGCTACCAGAATCCTGTGGCCCTGCTGGAGTCCTGGAAAGCCTGGGGCTTTCCCACAATACTGCCTCTATCCTACCGCCAGTATACATGACCTGTTCCTTCCATAGGAACTTCTGGGGCACAATCCTGCTGATCCTTCAATGCATACAGTAATCAGAGTGCCGGAATCTAGAGATTCCAGTAGGGAAATCAAATACAATAGAAATCAAATCAAGTGAATGTAATCCGACAAAGGAAAGGCTAACAAGAGTGGTAATTGAGGTACCGGAATATATACACATGTTACATTCCACAAATCTGAACAAAACTTATCTTCTCCTAAGGACATTGGCCTCATCGCCGCTCTCCCAAGGCCAGAGCATGGAATGATCATCAGTGTTGAAGTAAGTATCATCGGAGCCTGCAGACTAGAATTCCTCATCGTTAATGGGCTCCCAGAAATCGTTGGGTACTATGGTTCTAGGGCAAGGGATTATTGAGACTTCCATAGGCTCCCAAGAGGTTCTAACATTGTGGGAGGTGATCTTAGACCTCAGTTCTGTGCTGTCGTTTTCTTTCTAATATTCTGCTATGATTTCCCTTGAGCTCTCCAGGTTCTCAATAGGTTCCCAAGAGTCATCTGTCCTTTCATACCCTTTCCAGTGTACCAGGAACTCGACTCTATTGTTCTGTAGGCGATAATCCAGTATCTCCTCAGCTTCACTTTCTCATCCATTATTGATGAGTAAAGGGGCCAGCCTATCCATTCTGCTAGATGCAAAGCTATTGGGATCATTCTCATGGTGTTCTTTGAGGAATGAGATGTGAAAGTATGGCTTCTGGTACTCCATCCTCTTAGGAAATTCAAGCTTATAGTTATCACTACTAGAGTTATGCTCTAGGACCTTTAAGGGTCTAAACCAGCAAGACTCTAGCTTCTTAGATCATCCATGGGGAGAGGTGTAAGGGCGTCCTTTAACAAGAACTGTGGTGTCAATGTTGAATATTCTTCGATAAGGGTTGATCTTTTTATCTTCGTGCACATTCTGCCGGAATGTGCCATGCTTTCTGGCAATATCAACCTCCATCCTGGAGGCTTCATGGGTATTCAGGTTCTCGTCCATTGCTGGTACTTTGCTGGCGGAACTGAAGAGAGGATTAAAGAGCTTCCAAGGGCGTCCATAGAGTGCTTGGTATGGAGATATTCCTAAGGATTTATGGGGTGTGTCATTCATGGCTGATGCTATTACTGGGAGGGCATTAGACCAGTTATTATATCTTTTGTTGATGAAGTACATCATTATCTGTTTAAGGGTGTGAATCCGGTGCTCTAGCTGGCTATTGGTTTGGTAGTAGTATTGTGTTGCCATCAAGACCTGGATTCCCATTGACTTCATCATCTAAGACCAGAACTTAGATGTAAAGAGGGAGTCTTGGTTCAGTACTATGCTTAGATGATGTCCATGAACATCAAATATCTTCTTCTGGAGCTTACTGAATACCTTTTCGGAGGTGGCATAGTCCTAATGTGGTATAAGATAAGTGTAGGAGGTAAAGCGATTGATAATAACTTCGATAGTTGTATGGTGATTTGATTTGTTGAAGGGGCAAGCGAAATCGATTTCAAGGGATTGGTAGGCTTTGTCAGGTGCTAGCAGGCCTAGAGATCTACCTGCCGGAGGTGTGGTGGGCTCCTTGTTAATCTGGCATTGGTTATAAGAGCGGCAGTAGTCTATAAAGTCCTGGCGCATCTGAGGTCCGCAGAATAAACAAGCTGTGTACTGGTAGGACTTGTGAGCTGAGAAATGTGCTATGCCTTCATGAACTGTTTTAAGGATGAAATCCCACAGGAATACTCCCCGTTCTAAGGGTCCTATAGGGATATAGTTGTTAGAATAGCTGTTGGTATTGTCAGCTATGAGGAGGCCATCCTGGATTGAATAGTGTAGTTTATCAGTGGTCTCCAGGACTCGCCGGCAAAGTGGGTCATCCTGAATGGCTCCAACGACAGCTGAGCAGAATTTTCCCCAGAGGGATGAGTGGAGGGTACCAAGGAAGGTCTTAGCTATTTCAGTTTCTGTTTAATTCCAGAACGCTTCAGGATTACTATAGAGTGGTCTAGAAGCTGGCCTAGCTGGTGAAGCTGGAGATGGAGAGGCTGGAGTTAATATATCTGCAAGTCTACGGTATTTGTTTTCTGGTGAGGGTAGGGACATAGAGCTATCATTTGATGGAGGGTGGCTACTGTCTATTGAGGTATCTGATAAGACTTTAGATTTCTTTGCTTGCTTTCACTTTTCAGGGTCCTTAAGGAAATATCTATGGGCTTCCTTGCTGTCTCTGTATATAAGGCACTGTTTATCATAGCAGGCAGTCCAAGAGAGCACTGAATGACTTCCTTCCTCTCGAGTCTGGTGAAGGTTCAAAGTAGTTTTATCTCCGCTAAGGTTACCTACCTGGATGGGGCTGTCGTTGCTGCTTGGGCTATTCTTACGCTTTTGAGAGCGTGTGACTGCATTGGCTGCTATCTCCTTGCTTGCTAGGTAGTTTGGGGAGGAGCGATAGATAGATTCACAGGTTGTGAGGGATGGGAGAATGCAGTGTTTCTTCAATGGGTTCCATTTCGCAGTCGGAATCTATGTATAGTATGAGGAAGAAGTGTAGTTGGTTACTATATGATTGGTGTTATGGTTGTGGAAATCTGAAATTCTAGGGGTTGGGTCCTATAGTATTATATCTTGAGGCCCTGAGTCGCTTTCATGAACTCAGAATAGATAGTGTACCTGAAAGTTCTCAACTCTAGGCATATATTCTATTATATAATCGAAGCGGCTAATATGCATTATCCATCTTTGTTGACAGTTACTGAGATTCTTTTATGTCATGAGCTTGGTAAGACTCTCATGGTTGGTGACTATGGCGAACTTTGTGTGCGACAACAGGTGGGCGAAGGCTTGTACAGCCTCTACTATTGCAAGCACTTCCTGTTGGTGAGTGGAGTAGTTACTCTGAGAGGCTTACAGTTTCCTGAAATAGAATGCTGCTGGTCTAGCTGATCTCTGGTTGGTCCTTGGCAAATACAAGCGCCACTACCAGTAGGAGATGCATCAGTCAATATCCAGATTGGTTCCGGGTTGGTATTGTAAATAGGTCTTAGAACTTAATAGTTTTTCGCCGCCTATGTCACTGCTTGATAGGCTGCTTCCTGCAAGTCTGTCCATATATATTCAGCATCACCTGTAAGCTCTGTAAGTGGTGCAGTGATGGTGGTGATGTGTGTTAGGACCTGGGTGATATGATTAACCATCCAACTAAAGCGCTGAAGTTCCTTTCTGTTCTGAGGTCTTGACCTGTCCTCAACGCTTATGATCTTCTCTGGTGCTGGGTGAATGCCTTTATCATTGATACGGTCACCTAGGAGATCAAGCTTTTGTGCAATGAAAACACTCCTCTTTGGGTTGACATATAGCGAGCTTTTTCAAGCTTCTTGCAAATAGCTTTAATATGCTTGATATGCTCCAGATGTGTATCGCTATATATTACGATATCGTATATGTATGCCCATACAAAGACTCCTAACTCCTTTGATAGTCTATCTTCCATTACTCTCATAAAGGTTCCTGGTGCATTTGTATCTCCTTGCAGTATTACTTTGCAAGCGAAGCCTCTAAGGGTGTCTTGATAGTTTTATACTTCTACTCCTCATGCTCAACCCTGATCTGAAACTTGGCATCACTGATGTTTATCTTTCTTCGCAATTTGGCACGGCCCATAGTGTTGAGTATGAGCTGCTGATTGGGGATAGGGGCTTTGTCCTTCTTCGTATTTTTATTCCTGTAGTGAAGGTCCACTAATGGTCTTCTCCTGGCAACAGGTTTCCCTTGAATCAACATGTTGGTGCCTCCTGGAGTTTGTGATTTGTTGAGTATCTCAGCCCTGATTTCCTTCTCTATCCATGCCTTGAATTTAGGGATCAATTTTTCGTGGGTCTTGAAGGTCTGCATCTTGATATAAAGGTCTAGGTCCTTGATCATGATCTGGTGGTTAAAGCACCGCAAAGGTGGTAGGGTTTCAGGTATTTGTGGGACAAAAACCTGAGAGAACATATTGACGAAATCTGGTATATCTTCATATTTAGCCATCGCTGAGCAAGGCTAAGTGCTGTTCCTATTGCAGTTTACTCAGACTTTATGGTCTGCGATGCAGAGAGTAATTTTCCTGCAGTATATGACTGCTCCTAAGCATATGAAGTCATCTATACTAAGTAGAATATTATAGTCTGATACTAAAATGACGCTAATGTGTACTTTGGTACCTTCATGCTTCTAATTTTGATATCTGTGATGCAGGTGTGATTCCTGGTTGATCTGGATCCCTTGACAGCCATGTTGAGCAATTTAAGCGTATTCTTATTGGTATAAGATATATTGTTTGTTGTGACAAAGCGATTCCTGAATAGGGTACTGCCAATGGTTTCAGTGTCCACTAAGACCCTGGCGGGTTTATTATTAAGTAGTATTGTGAATTCTAAGCCTTGGAATAGCCTAGCCATTTCATTAGGGGCGCCAACAGTAGTCTTGAGAGTTATGATGGTATTCCTTCCATCCAACGCTTCGGTGTCATCATTTTCTGCCGCATAGTACTCTTTATGGCTATCGGGAGTGTCCTGGGTGACTGTGATACGATTGGACTTGATTTCCTTCTTTGGACAATGATTTGCCATATGTCCTACTTCTCCACTATAGTAACAGGCTCCTTCACTCTTGGGTCGAACCATTTCCTGCTTGCTTGGCTTCTTATGCTTGTGTAACGGAATCCTACTGTGTTTCTACTATTACTACTAACTTGATGTTAGTTATTACTTATTTGGGTTTATACCTGAGAAGCGCTACTATTTGGTTGTCCCTTCCTTCTTGGTTATGACTTCCTAACTGGTTATTCTTTCCTTGTTTCGCTTATCACTACCCCTCCTTGCTTCTACCCATTTGGGTATCGCTATCCTCCTACTATAGCTACTGGATTTGTATCGTATTAGCGATCTCTTGTTCCTTCCTGTTTGGATTCCATTCCTTGTTTTGTTAGCTCAATCCTGTCGCTTTTAACCCTCTCTTTTCAGAATATAGTTACCTTGTTATGCTTCCTCTGTTAGCATGTTGTTGGACAGGATGTTTGCGCTTTTGTTTAGTTTTCCTAGCTACAATCTTTTGTATTTAAAGAGCCTGCAATCCCTTAAGGATTCGGACTCTCAAGCCTCACAGGACTATCATCTTTAATACTACAAGTTGAACGGTCACTCTATTAGTTCTATACCTTTTACCTTGTCTATTGAAGACCTATCTATCGACGCTTCTCCCCCTATCCTTATAGTATCTTCAGAGTCCCTTTGGGATTCTCGAGATACTTGGGAGTAGGTTACACCTTGGGAGAGGTCGATTTTCTCGCTGGAGCTTGACCTTTCCCTGCTGGCTTGTTACTGGTTTGTTGTAGAGAGCTCTTAGCTTTGTTTGGATTATTTCCAAGGTGGTGGAGGAGCTGCCGCTACTCTAATAGGCTTCTGTCTTGAACATTGTTGCATCATATCTCTCTATCAGTTGGACTACTTGATTCCGGGTATCGCTATCTCTCATCTGTGGTTCCATATTTCTTCTTAGCCTGTGATCTATGGCATCCAAAAAGCATTGCCTTTGTGAATACTCTGATATAAACTCTCTATGCTCTATTCCTCTAAGGCCTTCGAATTCTCCAGCAATCTTGTAAATTCTCGCTAGCTTGCTGTAACAGGTACTAGCCTGAGTGAACAGTTATACAATAGCCTAAGCGGTAGCCTGCTATCTCTATGGTGTATAAGGGAGACCTGCTGAGAGGCGAAGACAGGGGGAGTACAGTAGAATGGTTTATAGAGCGAAGTGGAACAATAGGATCGCCGTTCAACCAAGTGTATTCACTGTCTAGGCATCTGTCTGAAGTCTGATATCTTCTGCTAGCCAGGAGACCACTCTTAAATACATAAAATATTTCATACAAGAGATGAGGCTCTGGAAACCGCAACCACTATCATTACCGGTGAGTGTACAGCTACTGGAATCCTGTGGCCCTGCCGGAGTCCTTGAAAGTCTGGGGCTTTCTCACAAGACTGCTTCTATCCTACCACCAGTATACATGACCTGTTCCTGTTGAAAATGTGAACTAAGGCACGATCTATTCTATATGGATAATACTAAGGCAGGTGCGTGGGGTGCTGCCGATAGCACGCAAAGTGAGGAGTAGGTTTAGTAGTAGAGCAGATTTGGTAGGAGTTGTGGTTCTTAACCGCCTAAATGAGGTGGGGAGTAACTACCATATTTATACAGGAGTGGCAACCCATATAAGTGAGAGAAATATGGGGAAACAAATGTAGGAAACATAGGTGCGAACATAGTTTATCCCTGAAATCCTGCCAAGGTAATCCCAAATAATATGAATAATTCAGTGATAGTGTAAGCGGAATATTAGAAAAGATTAAGAGATAATATGACCAAGAAAGATGCATAAAGTATCCATAAAACAACCTTTTAATCCCGAACACCAGATAAGAAATAAACTTATGCAAATCCCAAACATTATCCCCAAATAATAATGAAATGCCGTGATATATGCTTTAGCTGTAATAATGTAAACAGTGTACAGGTGAAACTGAAACACAAACTAAGTATAGGAATATACGACATTAATCATGAAATATAGATAGAAAATATTCCGAAATTTCAACACTTCCCCGCATTATCTACAGCCCAATAATGATACCATCTATTCATGCACATGTTTCGCTAAGATTTTGGTGCAGATGTCGGCACGGTATTTAACTAATTCAACCTTGTGGAGAACGAACAAGTTGTCTAGCAGTGCATCACGAGTGATGAAGAAGTCGACTGCGATGTGTTTTGTTCGAATGTTAATTTGAGGGTTGGCAGCCAGGAAATTTGAACCGGTATTATTACCATGCATAGCGATAGGAGCGGAGAGAAAAGATTGGTAAGGCCTTTAAGAACCAAGCTGATTTGACAGGTGCCCTATGACATAGCGACAAATTCAGCTTCGGTAGTTGATTTTGCGATAGAGGTTTCATTCTTGGAGAACCTGAAGATACAGCAGTTATTGCATAGAATAATGTAACCAGAGGTGGATCTTCGGGTATCGATACATCTGGCAAAGTCGGCATCAACATAAACATCAATAGTGTTTGTCATGATGTATGGGTAGAATAAGCCAAGATTCCAAGTCCCGTTGACATATCTGAAGACGTGTTTATCAGCTTTTATATGTTCTTTGGTAGAGCATGTGGAGAATTGATGTAGGAAAGAAATGGTATACGCGAGGTCAGGTCTTGTGCCCGTAACGAGGTACATGAGAGATCCTATCATTGACTGGTAAAGGGTAACTTGGTCTTTTAGTTGTTCTGTAGTGCCTTTCATGAGGGTAATTCCTTTTGGTAAGGATGTGGATACAGTGTTAGAATTTTCCATTCCGAATTGTAAGAGGATAGTCCTGTTATATAGTTCCTGGGTAAGATCGATACCTTTATTCGTATAGGTGATATGTAGGCCGAGTAGGAAGGAGGCTTCCTCAAGGTCCGAAATCTCAAATGCCATTTTCAGGTCTTTAATGAGAGAGGTGAAATGGGGAGTGTCAACTAAATATATTGCAATATCGCACACGTAAAGTGATACATAACAGTCGTGTTTGTAGTGAAGAAACATGCAAGGGTCTTGGTATGATGCAGTAAAGTCTTTGGAGGTTAGGAATTTAGCGAAGAGTTGATACCATTCGTTGGCTGATTGCTTAAGTCCATAGATGCATCAGTTAAGTTTCCATACTTTGCCTCTATCACCGAACCCTGGTGGTGGTCGCAGGTAAACTTCTTCTTTCAATTTACTGTAAAGGAATGCGGATTTAATGTCGAATTGTCCCAGTCGCCATTTGTTTCAGGCGCAAACCGCAAGCAGTAGTTGGAGTAATTCATAACCGATGACGGGTGCGAAAGTATCTTCAAAGTCGAAGCCTGTGGCTAGTGAGAACCCTTGTGCAATGGCTCTTGCTCGATATCTTTCCAATGTACCGTCAGCGTTTCCTTTAGATTTAAATACCCACCTACTTCTGACAATGTTCAGTGCAATTGGTTTATTAACAACTTTAAAGGTTTTATTCTTCTTTAGCGCATTGATCTCATCGTTCATTGCTGAGGTCTATTCTTCCTAGTGTGGGCTTTCTATATCCTTGCGGTTGGTAGTGGGATCCTCGTCGGGTATTTCACTCATGGTGCGGCCGGTATCTTCATGATTTCCATGACCGCTCATTTGATGCTTGTATCCGATTTTAGAATAATTAGAGATCCTTCCTGATATTTGTTATGGTCCAGATGCTTACCCAAGTTGAACAAGGGGAACAGATTCCTGTTCTTACTGAGGTTATTATGGTATTGGTGGTAGCAGATCTGGTGTGTTTGGGTTGGTGGCCGGTACATGTTGCTCTTGGACCGCTAAAGTTGGTTCCTTTGAGATTGGTTGAAAGGTAGGTAGAGGTGTCTCTTGCGGTTCCTGTCTTATTGGCTTATCCGTACGTGGTATAGCTGGTTGCAAGGATAGGTAAGGGACATTGGCATAGGTTGCTTCAGTGATCAGTGGTTCTATGGCAGTTGGTCCAAGCGGTGTTATCGTCTTGGTCGTCCAATAGATCTCCCGAATTTCTGAAACTTTATAGTCTGAAGGAATGTATATTCTGAATATTTTATCGGAGGAGGTATAACCGATAAGGTATCCTTCGATCGCTTGCGGCATTTGCTTCATTCCTGGTTGTCTATTCTCCTCTGGTAGGTGAACAAATACTTTGTTCGCATAAGGGTGAAGATGGTTGATCGTCGGTTTCTTGTGGTAGGGAGATTGATAGGGCGTCGATTTTCCTATGGATCGGTTAGGGACTCTGTTCCGAAGGTAAACGGCAGTTGCGAAGGCTACAGCCCATAAAGCTAAAGGTAATCCAGTCAACATACAGCGAGTAGCAGTAATTATAGTACGGTTGTATCGTTCGACGATGCCATTTGATTCATGAGAGTATGGAGGTGTGCAGTCATGTATTATGCCATGTTGTTCTAATAGTGTTAGCATGGTAGCATTGATATACTCGCCTCCGTAGTCAGTCCTGAATCTTTTAATGACAGCATGATCCTGTGTCCATCGTTCCTGAATGAAATTTGCAAATATTTTGACCTTGTCAGATTTAGCATGTATAGGGTAAACCCAAGTGTATCGTGTACAATCATCAATGAAAGTGATATAGTAATTTGATATACTGAAGGAGGTTTTCGAGAATCTTCCGCCAAGATCAGAGTGGATTAAGTCGAATAGATGTTTGCTGCGCTCTTCTGGTGTTGTTGATATAGGTTTTCGTTTAACACTTTTGGAGGTAATGCAAGTTTTGCATTGCCCGTCTTTCGGAACTTTGGGGAGAATAGTAGCGTTGGAATAGTAATGTGCTTTGAGATAGTCAAGTGATGGATGTCCAAGTGCTTCATGCCACTGCTGGTAAGTCATCTTCTTTGCTGTAACTTTCTCTTCTTGCACAATATAATCTTGTCCATCTAGTTTTCCCCAAATAACCTCTCTTTCATTTTCCCTAAGAACATACATATCCAGTCCGGAACTAACCAAAGAGAAACCCTTTCCCAAAGAAATAATAGCGCGCAATCACAACAAATTACAAGAACCCAAACTTGGAACTCAAAGAACACGTTCAAGGTAGACAGGAGAAACATGACCATCATATGTTTTGGCCAAGATCTTAACTGTACCACGGCCGCATGACTCTATGACAGTCATCGCCTAACCTAACGGTGCCTTTCTCAGTCTCGAAGTTTATATGAAGGTCTACATTGTTTGGCATGTGTGAGCTTGTGCCTGTATCAATTACCCATCGGGGTTGAGAGGAATTCTTGGTAGAGGTTCGGAGGGAGGATAATGTACTGACCGGTTCTGGAGTTTCTTCTGTTCGGATCTTTGCCGTATTACTGGAATTTCCTTCTTTCTTCTTCTTCTCATTGTTGGCCTTGAGTTTGTGACACTTATTCCAGGTATGGCCTTTGGCACTGACACCAGCGTCGTATTTTATGCACCAGGTACATTCCTTAGTAGCCGAGTATACCTTTCAGGGAGGAGGATTCCTTCCAGTATCCTTTCCTCTTCCTTTAAGATCAGCACTTTTATACGCCTTGTTATACACTGAATTACCGGCAGAGGAGGCCTTCAGGTCCATCAGTTTATTATAGACATGATCGTAGGAAAGGTCCTCATTGGTTTGACAGTTGTCTATGATATTATTCATTGACTCGGGAAGGGAGCGAAGGAGAATCGCTGCTTTAGCCTCAGGTAATTCGAATATTATTTTGAAAACAAACGGGAGTGTATATCGATCGGTGGAGGCGGCGGAGGAGTAGCAAGATGTAGTTGATTCCATAGGGTATTGTACTTATTGATATAATCGGAAATAGGATCCGAGATATCGTACTTGGTATCAAAAACAGAATTAAGTTGGTCGAAGAAGGAGGAGGTATTTTCTCTAGCAAATTTATCCTCGAGGGTGACTCAGATTTTGTGAGGTTCCTTAAGGGTTGCAAGAAGTATGAGCCATTGGGACTCAACGGTTTGGACAAAGTATGTTACTGCATACTGGTATCGATCCTTGAAGTTATTGTAATCGGTAAGGTCTTCGGCATCCTCATCATAGTGGCCAATCGTTTCCTCATCTTAGATTATATCCCAACAGTTGAAAAGTTCGAGAACATATTGAGAAATATCTCGCCAAGGACGATACTTTTCTGGTCCAGAAAGCTTTCGAATATTGGAGAGCTTTTAGCCTGGAGAAAGAGTTCTTGGAATTGCGGATGTGTTTGTTTTTTCCGGTGTCTGATGTGTTACTGGAAGGAGGAGGAGGTGAGGGCGGGGGAGAAGGAGCGGATTTGCCTTTTCCTTTGGCTCTGGATCGAGAACGCGTATTTCTTTTTGGTACTGGTTGTATCTCCTCTTCATAATCTGAAGGTGGGAGAGGGATAGTAACACCTGATGTGGACATTTTAGTGGTAAAAAATCCTCGATCAGGTGGTAGATTTCTCTTTAAGCACCCCCAATACCAGGTCCTTCCTCAGAAATCTGTATATGCCCTAAAGAGATGTACACCATTCGGTAACTTTCTCTTCCCGTCGCTCCTATTCGATTGATCAGGTAAAGGTATTGATACAGATGGGTTGGTTGAGTTTGATGCTGGCCTGAGTTGTTGAGGGAAGGAAGAAGTTGGGTGGCAACGGTTGCCTTTAAGGTAGGTAAAGGAGTGGTTGCACAAAGAAGTGTTCTATTTCCACAACAACAGGTTTTTGCTAAGCGAGCTGCTAAGTAAATGAGAGATCTTGAGGTAGGAAGCGTGTAAGCGTACTTCTTATATAGTAAGAAGGGTCCGGGCTCGTAACCTGTTCAAAATATGAACTAAGGCACGATCTATTCTATATGGATAATACTAAGGCAGGTGCGCAGGGTGCTGCCGATAGCATGCAAAGTGAGGAGTAGGTATAGTAGTAGAGCAGATTTGGTAGAAGTTCTGGTTCTTTATTCTCTAAGCGAGGTGGGGAGTAACTACCATATTTATACAGGAGTGGCAACCCATATAAGCGAGAGAAATATAGGGAAACAAATTTAAGAAACATAAGTGCAAACATAGTTTAACCCTGAAATCCTGCCAAGGAAATCCCAAACAATATGAATAATTCTGTGATGGTGTGAGCAGAATATTAGGAAAGATTATGTGATAATATGACCAAGAAAGATGCATAAAGTATGCATAAAACAACCTTATAATCCTGAACATCAGATAAGAAATAAACATATGGAAATCCCAAAGATTATCCCCAAATAATAATGAAATGCCGTGATATATGCTCTAGCTATAGTAATGTAAACAGTATACAGGTGAAACTGAAACACAAACTAAGTATAGGAATATACGACATTAATCATGAAATATAGATAGAAAATATTCTGAAATTTCAACAGTTCCTTCCCTTGGAACTCCTGGGGCACAATCCTGCTGATCTTCCAAAGCATACAGTAATCAGGGCGCCGGAATCAAGATATTCCAGTAGGGAAATCAAATACAAAAGAAATCAAATTAAATGAATGTAATCTGGCAAAGGAAAGGCTAACGAGAGTGGGAATAGAGGTACCGGAACATGTTACACTTGCCTTCTGAGGACTGTTCTATCTGCTGCCATTTGAGGAACAGGTAATCTGTATTGTTTGATAGTTCAAAAAGCTGCATATATTGATTCTTGAATTCCTGGAGGGAGGGTTGATTGTCTTCAAATACATCCATGAGGTTGAGGTAGGCACAATGTACTCGCTTTTCTTTATAGGTGCCATACTAGTCCACTACAACCTAGGTATCATCAAGTACATCATCCTTGGATAAGTACTTCTTAAACTCCCCAAACCAGGGCGTCAATTTGGCTGGTTGAAGATCTTCACCTTATCCACCGAACTTGAATAGTTGTGGAAGCTTGATCTTTAGTTTTCTGTGTTGTTCTAGAGTATCAGTCATTGTCCTAGATGCTAGTGGAGGTGCTGCTAGAGTTTTCAGAGTTTTTGGTTCTTTCCCTTTTCTCTGAGGTAGGGGTGGTGGTCTATAGGAGCTTAGGGAGTCTGTATATCTGCCAGGTGGTGTCTCACCTCTTGAGGGTACTACAAAGTATGGTAGAGTTCCAAAGACTGTGTTCAAGATGCTTCTGGTTCTTGGTCTCAATTCCTGAGCTGTCTTTGTTCTCTGACTTCCTCTTTCAACGATTTTCTCTATAGTAAGTTCTTCTTCTGAGGCAGTATCACTGTCTTCTGGTTGTAGGAAACTTTGTTTATGTATAGGTGTATCATCACCTTCTCCTTCTAGTTCTGAATATGCATTTTCTAAGTCCTCTGAGTGGTCTGGATATCCTTCCAGACCTAGTGATCTGACTTCTTCTCTCTGTAATAATGAATGATATACCTGAACTGTGAGTCTCTCCCTGCTGTTCTAACTTCGAACCAGGTATCAAGAAAAGGGAAGGGTTATCTATCTTACCCATTGTTCTCAATCGCGAAAACCAGATATAACCTGCTGAGGGAAAAATATATAACAGGTGCTCTACCTGTGTGAATAGTTATACAATAGAACTTAAGTAGTAGCCTGCTATCGCTCTGGTGTCTAAGGGAGACATGCTGAGAGGTGAAGACAATGAGAGTACAGTAGAGTACATGATAGAGTGAAAGGAAACAATAGGATCACTGTTCAACCAAGTGTATTCACTGTCAAGGCATCTGTCTGAAATCTGATGTTTCATGCTTGCTAGCAGACAACTCTTAAATACATAAAATCTTTCCTGCAAGAGCTGAGGCTGTGGAAACCCGCAGTAACTATCATCACTGATGAGTGAACACCGACTGGAATCCTATGTCCCTAGCAGAGTCCTAGAAAGCCTGAGGTTTTCCTATAACACTGCCTCTATTCAACCCCTAGTATACATGACTTGTTCCTTTACTTGGAACTCCTGGTGCATAATTCTGCTAATCCTCCTAAGCATACAGTAAGCAGAGTCCCAGAATCTAGACAGTCTAGTAGTGAAATCAAATACAAAGAAATCAAATCAAATAAATATAATCTGACCCAGGAAAGGTTAACGAGAGTAGTAATAGAAGTACCAGAATATGTATACATGATACACTCTGTGACTTCCATACCTTTTATCTTGTCTATTGAAGATTTAACCATAAATTCTTCTACCCCTATCCTAATATTATCTTCAGAGCCCCTTTGAGATTATCAAGATAATTGTGAGTAGGTTACACCATTCCTTTACAGCCTTCAATAAGCAGGCTGCAGTAATTTGGAAATTCTGGTAATGAAACCAAATACAAAAGATATTGAATCAAAGTTTTTCTAACCTGACTAAGGAGGGGCTAAAGAGAGTGGAAATAGTGGTACTGGAATATGTATCTGTTATGCATAAACAAATCCCAAGAGGACTAGACGCCACCCAGGATCGGAAAGAGTATGAGCCCACAATCTCCACACATAGTCATTCCCGTGCTGCCCTGGCATTCACCCTGGGAGTCAACACAGGCACCTTGTGCAGTTGCTCGTTTACATAGAAAAATGAACAGTTAGAGTACCTCTTGTAACCCCGTATATATCATTGCTGTCTTTCCGACCGAATGATATCCGAATACTTAATATGGGAACCTCTCTGGCTACGTCTGGGAAAATGAACCGAGCCATTCGATTAAGAACTCGCAGAGTTACGGCTATATGAAGCCAAGAGGACAATATAACACACTGGAGGTCTCAGGGTTCTTAATGAACAGGCTATCTCAGATAGAGAATAGTCCTGAACTGCAAATCATGCCTATCAAAGGTTCACAGAGCCTATCAGAATGTAACGGGGGCACCCCTTGATCCCCAACTTCTCGGGCTTCTTCTGCCGAGTGTGGGATTTCTTGTTGGACTTTCGAAGAAAGTCCATCAAGACTTGACACCGCTCATCATACCGTCGCTTCTTAGCGTCATTCCAGCGTGACTTGCGTCGGCCCAGATATCTGCTGAGATCGGGGAGGGAGGAGGAGGATTCGTCGCTACTGCTCGAGGAGTCGGAATCACGCGGTTCTCCTGCTTCGCCGATGTTTCCACCACCAGGTGGTTTACTACCACCATCTCCGCTAGTGTTTCCACCGCGGAGTCCCAATGGTTCCTCATATCCGCTAAAGCGGTCCACCGAGCTTTCGTGACTGGCCTCTGGGAGAGAAGCTTCCGGAGGGGAAAACAGTCTTGTGGGAGGTGCGGGGGATGGAAGACCTTTAGCAGCAAGGACCTTATCCACTCCCCTCTGAACTAACTGTTGGAAGCGGGGACAAGCTTCAACATCCGTATGGTCTTCCGAACCACAGAAACGACAATGGGTTTTTTTCAACTTTGGACCTTTGGGATTTTGCATTATCAGTTCACCGGGCCCTTTCGTACATGGCGGGCTATGGTGAAATGCGATATTCCCATCAGGTCTTCTCTCGATCCTACAAGTAGGGGAACAATAAGCCGTAGCCGATTGCGCTTCTGCCCCTGGAAACCCAGGCCTCCTGGTGCTACCCGTGGGCTTGGCAGGAGCCAGCGGTGCTATCGGGAGGACAAGCGGTGCCGGATTTTGTGATGTGGCTGGCAAGGGAGTTGCCTCTGCCACCGCATATGGTCGCTCAGCTTCTGGAACTATAGTTGGCGTTGATGGCTCAGCCGGAAGGGCTGCAACGGCGGTCTTAGTTTTAGGTTTTGCGGGTCTCTTGTCCTTTGTTACCCCTGCGAGGCGAGAAGACCTCCGCACCGTGCCTGAGCCAGAAGGGCTCGGAGATCGGCTGGCTAGGCGGGCTTCAACAGCGAGGGCAAAAGGTGATATCCGCCATGTGCCTGGAGTGAGGCCAAGTCCCAAAGCCTCCCGGGCAAGTGGCGTTAAATGCTTATCCCATGTAACATTTGCCATGGCTTCCGCAAAGTGCGGGGCAAAACTGATCGGTCCTGTGCGGATAAGGGGAAGCGGAGGAGCTTGCTCCATAATCACATCATTTTCAGAATCAATACTGATTCCTTAACTCACAGCCCACTCGAGAGCCTTTAGGCGACGCTTTAGCGCTTGCGCTGTCATGACCTGCTGGCGATAGGCATCTTGGACCTTCTTTACCCAGTCGGTGCACATGTTGACCATTTTCTCTTGAAAATAGGTCTGCTTTGCCTCCACAAAGCATTCGAGTTGGGACTGCCCTTCCACGAACCTACGGCCTACTTCATGTAGGATGTAATTCTCAAAGACTTCGTGGGTAAAACGTTCAAAAGTAACCGCTTCAGGGACCGCCTCAGGTACCATCACGGAGGGATTGTGTGTGATGGATTCCATGAGTGCCCTAGGATGGGGGACCACCATGGTCTGACATTCCTCAGGCACCTCAATGGGTGCCGCTTGAATCAACTTCGTAACCGCCTCCCAACCCAGGCCCCTTAGGTCTGCGATAACATCGTAGTCCAAGAGGGGACCCGGTGTGGGAAGGACGGTAGTCCGTTGTGAACGCGTAAGAGACATTTCAGACATAATACTTTCCACCCTGGGCTACTGGTTCCCGACAAGGTT
The DNA here is from genome assembly GCA_003316355.1 of Tuber calosporum. Taxonomy (NCBI): domain Eukaryota; kingdom Fungi; phylum Ascomycota; class Pezizomycetes; order Pezizales; family Tuberaceae; genus Tuber; species Tuber calosporum. The sequence goes on from QFET01004007.1 coordinate 18,819, forward strand.
ACCAGTACTCGTAAATGTCAGAAAGGGGTCTCGAGGAGCAACAATTCTCAGGAGAGAGTTAAGCGAAGAGCTTAATGATATACTGTAACAGGGGAACCCTATAGGAAGATGGATCCTAAGGTTGCGACCGCACCAAAAGACTCAACGCAAAGTTCACAGAAGGTAAAGATAAAATAATTGAATCAAATGATAAAACTTAATATCGTTAAGCTAGAGCTTCACTCAATTCAAGTTTTTTTCGAGAGGATCGTTGGTTATCAGAGTAGAGTGCCGTTCACGTTTACTTAAGTAGAATTATAAAGCCAACGACACCCATCCCTACTACAACTGTTAAGAGAGCTCCCTTCTCCACTCAGGGATCATCTGACACATGGCCCTTCCGGAATTAACTTCAGGGCCAGTGGATCGCTCGGTAAGTTGAGTCCGTTCAATCATAAATGTTTTCTGCAATGCATCTTGATTATGCCGGCAGGAGAGAAAAACCTTTCCGATCGCCGTCTTGTCAATGGCCAACTGACAATCTGAC
>QFET01004010.1:0-16515 GCA_003316355.1 Tuber calosporum
GGTGGGGGAACATGGGGGAACAAATAGGGATTCTACCCCCACCACACACCCCAAACACACCCTCCCCACAGTACTGCACGAGTACTACGGTACTCGAGTAGTGCCGTACTTGCACACCAGCAGCATCGCACTAACTAAACAACAAGTCCCAAATAAATCACCCACAGGACATAAATACTTTAAAACTGTACATTTCGGGAAACGCTGCCGAAAATACCTGTAAGCAACCCCTTTTTGAGGCAATTTGCAAAGAGGAAGTTGGGGAAGAATATTCCATAAAGGAGGCCTTGAGAGTGCTTTTCGTACTCGGGTACTGTACGAGTACAACAGATGAATGGATTAAAAGATAACGATTTCCCCCATCCGACCTCACACCCCCGTAAGTTCCCCCGCTCCAACGAATTATTAATGTTGGTTTTTTAGAATCCTCCTGTATCATACAAGTACTCTCCCCGTCCGACGAGATGTGACGTGACATTATTGGCAGTTGGAAATGTGGATACCAGTATGGTACTATTTTCAAATCCCCAAAAACCTACATGTGCCGCCACTGCCTTAGGGCTCGTCTGACCGCCGGTGAATGGGACAAAAAGGTATGATAGGATGGCGTGAATGCTGCTGCGGCGTACCGTTAATCTACGATACAAGTATGAAGTACCAGCAAGAGATTAAATCCAAATCTCGCCCATTCACAACCCATCACTCTAAGCGAACTGAGCGAAGGTAGCCAGGTTGATCGAGCCGGGAGATGCCAGCCTAAACCCTCAACGCCCTATCAACGGTGGAGAAATCCCACGATAATTTCGCCATCTCCGCTCATCCCCACCAATTCAATCCCTTCGTTACATTTGCTCCCGTGCATGTCATGTGTCCGGGTGTCTACATCTCCGCTGGGCAAAATAAGGTACCCTCACGAGGTTGTGGGTTGGTTGGGCGGGGCCCATCACGACAAGAACTCTCGGTGAGTGATCAGTGAGCTGCGTGATTGGCTACTATTTTTGCCTATCCCAGTATAGTTAATTTAGCGAGATTGGGATCTGCCCTACAGCTGACGACCTGATAGGTTCGCAACATGCTTCGGCTCATCCGGCTGAATGGGGTAATGTCTGTCGGTAATTTTTGACTTGTGAGAGGGAAATAAATAAAATGGTTATCTGACGCCCAGATTGTCTTGTTGGCGTTTTGTCTGCTTGGTCTCTCCCAGGGAACTGTCTAAATAAACACTCATTTTTAACCCCTTCCTTGAAACGGGGTTTGCGCTCATGCGATAGGCGTGCTTTTTCAACGATAGTACTTCGAAATAGTTGTTTCCCACAGCGCCCCTTCGAGATTGGTTTCGGTCTATCTATTCTAATGGGGTTTTCTATTATAGATCAAACGCTCCGCCGATTGCCGTGTTTTCCATCCATCGTGCCTCTCGGTTCTTGGGGGTTCAAAAATTCCTGGTTGGATAGAAATTCGAGTGAGAAAAGGTGATTCTGTGGGGGTCCCATCATCGCGCTGCAAAGGGATGTAATTGTGGCTTTGTTTACTTCATCAGCGTCCCAGCATCCGCAGACCTGTCTGAAGATGCGCAGGCTCATCTGGAGCCGCGAGGGCGGGAAACGGGGGTCTGCTCTCATCGAATCGCCCTTCCGATTGTCATTTTTTCAAGCTCGGCTCAAGCAGTAGTTTAAAGTTTTCGAAACCTCCAGAACACAGGCTTGAACGGGGTATGATAGGGGGATGGGGATGGGATGAATGCTAATTTTTAAGGGATAGATGCACTACTAGTAATACGGTAGGTCGTTCGGTTGGCGAATGTGCTAAACGGTCTCGGAGAAACTGAGAAAATTGGACACATAATACTCCCCTCCCCTATTACTACTACCTTCAATCAAGAGAAAGGGTAAAAGAAGAAAAGTGGAAAAAAATGGCGCAAAGAAGGACTGAACACATACTAGAAGTACTCGAGTACTGTACTCGTACTTTGTTGATAATCCTCCCAGACCTCAGACACCCTCCCCCCGACCGACTCCACATCCGTACCACTGTATGATACGCCATCGATCGCGGCCTCCCATCCCGTGACCACCAACACGATAACCCTCTCTCCCTTACATCCACCTTGCCTAAACTCCTGTTGCTGCACTACACAATCCCAATCACAGAACCGAAGCTATCGTTTTTTCTTTTTCCCGTACTACCGTCACCCACACATTGTACCTGCATATCGCAATATGTTGGCTGGGTGCAACATGTTCCGAATACGGTTCATTGTGGCATCATCCTTGGTCACCCTGTTGCTAAGCTGGGCTTCCTGGTGGTGATAGGTTATGTTTGCGCTTTGTGTTCTGGTGGAATCTGGGGTCTGGTTGTTTCACCTGGTTTATCGTAGATATGAAAATCTTATGATACCGGTTCTTGGATGTTTCCTCGTGGAAAGGCCGGGGATGGCTGAGTTGGCGTTACGAGTAGGACTAAGGGAGGGAAGTGACTGGGCACCGTGCAGGGTCATGGGAGTCATGGATTGCTTGGGTGAGTTTGGTTCTTTTGGGAGGAGGAGTCTGTGTGCTGTACAGTGCTAGTACAAGTATAGGGTATGGCGAAAGTTACAGCGATAGAAATAGCGTCTGACACTTGAGGTGGTTTGGTGGGTTACAATTAACTTTCCATTATGCCTTCCAGCCCCTTTTCTCATATCTGGTTCCACTAGAATTGATAACAACTGACAACTGACAACCCCAGACCCTACTGGACACAGTTACACAGCCCCAGGACCCCACGGGGGTGCTTTCCTGTTGCGATGTTTGCGTGGTGGGAGCTATTTCGGGGGGTTTGGAAAAAATGCGACGCCATAAACTATCTCGTGGGTTCACGAAATCCTTAGAGGGGGAACCTTGCAATCCACGCGAACTCAAAATCCCGCCCACATCACGAATTTTGGTTTTAGCTGCCTCCCTACTCGCATTGACCACCCTCGCTCTTTGGAGAAAAGGGGTTTTTTTCTCCGGACATGAGATTAGAGAGCTTTTGTACAATCCTTGCTCTTTTCGAATAGGGTCAGCTGAATTAGGTGGAGAGTGCAGGCGTCTTTCCTGCTGACCACGTGCTTTTTCTGATAGTTAGAGTTTGCGAGTCCCTGGTTTGGATGTTCTCATGTGTTCGTTTATAGCGCAACTGAGAGTTAGATTATCCACGAGAAGACCCTGAACTGCCGCGAGGAATGGGCTTCCGGTCGCGAATAGTTATCGAACACCCGTGGTTGGTGCATACAAATAACATCTTTGAGTTTCGTGGGAGCGGGGCTCACTGAAAGTATTCTTGGAAAACACAGAAATAGTGGTAATAAGGATCTAACAGCTTGAGAACCTGCTACTATGCCCTGTGGGATTTCAGTCCTATGGCTTCGGTAGTCTGATGACAAGGGTGGAGACAATTTTTTTTGGACTGCTGGTAGACACCACTGCCGGGATATCAATTGCTGGTTTTAAACTCTCCAGATATGCTCAGGAGCCACAGAGCTAGGAAGTTGATGAAGCCTTACTTCAACAAGCTTACTAATACCCACATATCTTCCAAGTCCGTGCTATGGCTCGCCTGGTGATCTCAAGTAAAATTTCACTTTTAGATGATTTCCTGCCCGGGGGCGGGGATGATTGCTTCGTTTCCCTTATGCTAATCTCAAACCGATGGCACTATACCCTGACAGAACGGAAAGTCTGTAATACCCCTGACAGGAGCGGCGAGCAGTGGCCCCAGTCGATCATCCCGCATAACTATTCGCGGTATATAGAGCGGTAACTAGTCACCGAGCCTCACTCGAGAGCCTTTGAACTTATTTATCCGCCATACAGAACTGTCTTACTCTTTCGCATTTTATTCCTTAAATTACTAGTAGCTTTCTTCATCACCGCTTTTGCTGTTTAAACTATTATTTCTTCCTTTCTCATCTCTTCACCATCCCTCCCTCAACGGTAACTCCATATGATACCTTATCCAACTGTGGTAAGTCCCCTTCATTCCATATTTATTTTCTCTTGCTTCTTTTACTTCTCCTTAACCCTAACGCTATATCGCCAATCTTGACCTTTGTCTTGTTTCTTATTTGTTCTCCCCCCCCTCGGGTCGCGGATATAAACCTACGGGAGTCCATGTAATCAAAAATCAAGCTTTCTGCATTCTCTCCTCATACACATCAATAAGTCGGAGAGGCTGTGTGGGGCTCACGGGGCACTGAATTTCCGATATGAAGTGAGGTTGCCCTGCGCGCCTAGAAAGCGTGGGATCTTAGTTTTCTCTCAGAACGGTCCCTAGGGTCCCTGCGGTGCATTTTGGAGCCTCTCTAGAGCCGGTACCGCAAGATGTATTCGCCTTTTTCGAGTTGCTGAAATGCGCCATGTAGGGACACCACTTGGGAAATTTTACATCTGTTTTGACTTATTTGGGGTGGAGTTATGATTGATAGCCATTCTGCTTTCTCTAGAGATGGTGTCGTAATGAGTTCCCTTGGACGCATACTTCGATTGGAGGTTCTGCAATTCCGCTGAGCTATAGAAGTGGTGTTGTTGATGTTTTGGTTTCATGGTTCCCGGTTCAACATTGTCACTCTGACGCGTTCACCTAGCATCACTCGAAAAACACGATTTTCGGAAGGTGGGTACAAGTACAGGGTTAGGGTTTATCCTTGAAAGCGACACTGACAATTTGAAATATCTGTATTAGGTTTCTGTTGGAGACATTGCATGGGACAAATGAAGTGAATAAATGGGAAAAAATGGCTGTGAGTTCTAGTCGAAGAAAGGGGGGCTGATAGTCGAAATTTTTAACTGGGGAGGCCAGCAGACTCAAGTTTCAACATTAACATTACTGGCAAAAGAATGAAAAAAAACCTCTCTGATATCAGCACGGCCAATTCAAGTCACCAGGAGAGCTCTCTTTTCGCAAGGCTCTAACTCTCCCAAGCCTTCCAGCTCATCCACGCCAAGTCCATAACGACACTCACTACTCTCGTGACTTGAAACTCAACCTGCGGGAGCCCATCTAGCCTATTGGTACCATTTAGAAACAGTAGGCACCAGGACCCAACAAGGCCCTCATCAATTCTAGCCCTTTGTTGTCTCAACCGTTGTGCGCTGCAATTTCATGGCGCTCCAGCCATGAATTGTCCAAGTGTATCATGAAGCTCGCAGATGTACTCTTGCAAAATATGACCAGGGGCAGATACTAGGTGGTGATCCGCCTCAACTAGATTCACAGCTTGGAAGATAGCGAAAACCAACCTGAATAGAGAATTGTCAGCGTCGGAGAAGGTGTCGATAAGCTTACCGAATCCAGGAAGGGGAATCGTGTTCCTCGGGGTTAAGTATCGTGCTGCCGGGTTAGAATCCAAGAAGAACTCGAATTCGGTAGAGCGTTGATTTTACCTGCTTGAGGGCGATGGAGGGAGCTCCATGCAGAATACTCGTCAGTTCAGCACCAAATTCAGATCTTTCTACTGTGGGAATGGCGCCGAAGGTTACCTTTGATCTCTTGGAAATGCACTCGTCTTGTAGCCTTAATGTTTCGATAGGATGGCCTTCTAGTGGAAGCGGTAACTGGCTCGGTGGTGCAAGCTGAACATGCTCAATGATTGCCTTGCAGGAGGTGGAATCAGGGTGCCGTGAAGAGTGCTTGGCCGAAGGCTTCGATTGACGAGTGTGCTATCACGCGCGGGATGTGACCCCTGGAGGCATTGTGGATGTGCCTTAGGGTTTCGGAGGCGAGGCAGGCATTCTCCAGTGGTTGGAAGCTATCCAAGTGGCAGAGAATTCTGACTTGGATTTCGACGGGGGAGAGAAGGATGGGGATAGTTTCTGTGGTAGCCATGATCCGAGTGGGATTGCAGTTGGTGGTAGTGGTGAAAAATGGTAGTAGATTGGGATACCGATGAAAGGATATATATCTGTGGAATTACCCTTGCTTTATCAAAGAGTTGCGATTTCAAGTTGCAGGTGAGTCAGGTCGAAGGATACAAAGCGGGGTTCCAGGTAGGCTCAAAAGGGGATCCCGATTCGAGCTTTTATGTGTCGGGCTGCTCCACCTCTAATTCCTTGATAGCTCGACCTTGAGTGTCTGTTTGATCTATTTTCCCCGGGGAGAGAAGAACACTACAGTCAGGATTGCAGAAACAAAGAGTAAACCTATGATACGAATTTAGTTCTTGAATATTAGAGGTTTATAAATAAACAAAGGTTTAGGGAAGATTTTGGCCCTCTAAAAATTAACAGTGGGAGGGTATCACTTTCGATACTGACACCAATACCTTGGGCAGCACAATAGTTGAGAATCGGGAGGGAAAAAAGGCGGGAGGGAGGTATTTATATAAAAAAGTCTACTGTATCTCTGGTTCTTTGAATATGTATATGAGATTTATTAAAATTAATAGAGCTTAACCCGTTGGTACGGTTTTGACAGGGAACCTGATTTTTCGCCGTTTCCATGGCGCTTCCCGGAGCGCTGTATATCTCGGTATAATACAATTTCAAGTACGTGAGTGCCCCCGGATTGGGGTGGTGAGGGTACGCATGAGATGTTTAGAGGCAGAGGGGGACGAGAGTGAATTCTTGTGAGATGAGCTTTTTGCCCTCACCACCGAGTTCAGAGACTTGAGACACGAATGTTAGATCGGAAACTGCTAAGGTAGAGTGATAATTCATGAATACCAAATCGCCCGGGCCAAGCAGCAATGGAACACGTATTATATACCAGGGCCAGTACCACTAAAAATTCGTTAAATCGGCTATCAGCGGTAAGGCCTCTTGACTTCGCAATCAAAGGCAAAACACCCGGAGAAGGAATAGTGGTTTCTAGACAGCAGAGCTTGGGACAGATGAATTTGGCAGACTCAAAAACTGGCATTTGCGATTCTGTTAACCTATTCAGCGAATGCTATTGTGGTATAGTACAGGTCCCTGGCATGCTGAAGGTTCTTTGCAAAGAACACTAAATCCCCCCTGGAAATAGTGAAAGTAGTCAGTATAATTGAAAAAGTGATAATTTTGACAAAAAAGTAATATTTTTTGCAAGATAAATAAGATTTAGCAATATTATTATTAAAGGTTTTAAAATAATAAAAATAATAATAAATATATAACAATATAAGTTTAAGATTGAGTAAGGCATTCTAAGGCAATAACAATGGCCGGTACTCTCACATGCATTGGATAAATCAAGGTAACAAGATGCATCTTGAATATTGAATTCTACTCCAGACATATTGCCTCTGCAATTCCCTATAACCTGTGTGTTACTATGGATATCAATTGTCAAGTTTATCATTCAAGATAGACTAGACAGTTTAAACAGTATCAAGATCTAGGGAAGAGAATAGTCACATGAGTTTCAGAATACTCTATGACTTTGAATCTGCTACATATTAAGTGCTTAGTGGGTAAAAGCCTTATTTTCTATGAGCCAGAAAGGGTGAGCACTATGCTCACTCTCCTACTCACAGCATGGTTGTTGTACAGGAACAAGGACATTGTTAACATAACATTTAAAAGTTATGGTGCACTAGTTGTATCTCAGAAAACTGGATCGTATTTATTTCCCTGTAAGATTCTACCTTATACTATAATGGTTTGTTGCCTTGAGAATATAGGGGAGAAACTTTTATCATTATACTCCTCCTCTGGGTACTAGGTTAGCCAAACTGGATTAGTATAGCCTAATAGTCGACTGCAACACTCATTAGTCTAGATAGCTAGGCACCCATCCTCATTGGTCCACACCTAAAGGTCTATTATGAAGGTAAGCAGGGTTGACTCCTTGTAACCTACTAGCAAGTATCTCTAGAATCCCAATGGGACTCAGAAGGTACTATTAGGATAGGAGCAGAAGTGTCGATAGATCAGTTGGCAATAAGCAAGGCAAAAGGTATGGAACTAATGGAGTGACTGTTCAACTTATAGTAGTAAAGATGATAGTCCTGTGAGGCTTGAGAGTCTGAATCCTTAAGGGATTGCAGGCTCCTTAAATACAAAAAGATTGAAGCTAGGAAAACTTAACAAAGGTGTAAACATCCTGTCCAACAAACACGCTAATAGAGGCAACATAATAAGGCAACCAACCATATTCAGAAAGCAGAGGGTTAAAAGTGATAGCATGGAGCTTGCCAAACAAGTAATGCAAACTAAACAAGTAATGGAATCCAAACAAGGAGGAAGAAGCAATCACGAATACTATACAAATCCAGTAGGTATAGCAGGAGGATAGTAATACCTAAATGGATAGAAGCAAGGAGTGAGTAAGGATAAGTGAAACAAGGAAAGAATAACTAATAGGTGAGTCATAACCAAGAAGGAAGGGATAAATTGTAGTACTTATCAAGGATAAACTCAAATAAGTAATAAATAATATCAAGTCAGTAGTAATAGTAGAAATATAGTAGGATTCTATTATATTCTCCTTAAAAGAAATAAAACAAATAAAAGATTAAGATAGATCCTAAAGGGCTAACTGACGAACACGCTTTTGGAGCATTCCACTCAATTCCCAATGTATAACTTAATCAGAAAAACATATATCTGTTACTTGTATCAGGACCGTAAACCTTAATTAGCCTCATAGTTCCGTAGACAATACCATTAAGCAGTTAGCTTTCCATCTCGGATTTATCCAAGGTGGAGAGTGTTGTGCTTGATCAGATTCTGGGTAGTCTGAGTTTTGCAGAGGTTTCCAAACCCTGTCAGGGTGAAACACAGGTGAGAGGGGGGCATAGTCAGGTTTCTAGAGTATCCAGGCAGTGAAAATCTCGCCAGGGGACCAAGTGAGTCTGAAAGGTATAGATTCATTGTAGGTATTGAATCAGTAGGATCTGATAAGGGTGCTGATGCTTTCTAGCTTATAGAGTGGTTCACAAATAACATTGATTTAGTCAAAGAGTTTCGAATAGGTCAAGAAGTGTCTCTTTTGCAATAGATTCGATCTATGAGTATCTTTTCGAATTCCAAAAGCTCTTGTTCACTAGCATCGATGAATTCAAACTCCTTGGATATGGGTTCAGGTGTTCTAGGGAAGGCGAAGGGGTTTGGTCTTGGGTAAATACGAAGATGGTTGCAATAGATCCATGGGTAGATTCCTGCTATCACTGGGGGAAGTGTGAGTTAGTAGTTGTAGGGTGTATCAGGTACTTCACTAACTGAGAAGGGTCCTAACTATGGTCCAACTAGTTTGTGATATTGTCCAACCTTATGGACATATGGTCTGACTTGAGGGTAACTTCAGTTTCGTTACGGATGATTGGGGTTCTATCCTTTCTTCTGTTTTAATTGGAAGTAGTTTCTCGTACTCTGGCCTTCTTAAGTGCATCTCTGATGAGTTGCTAGTTGTTCATGATCTGGGACACAATCTCGTCTGCTGCTAGTTCTGAAGTGTGGTGAACACTGACACTGCGAAGGAGGTTCAGTAGTTTGCCAAAGGTGATTTGGAAGGGGGAGAGTTCTGTGTTATCGCTGGGAGCTGCATTGATTGCAGTCTGGATATGAGGTAGGTGGTGAACCAACTATATTCCTTTAGGGTTAACATAGTTCCTATGACATTGGCGAACAGTTCTGCTTCTGTGTTAAGTCTGTTCTTTGGTCTGGTGATGGTAAGCTGTAGCCATGTTGAGATCAACATTGAGATTCCACATAAGCTGTATCCAAAAGCGTGATGTAAACTTGGAGTCTCTGTCAGAGAGTAGGAGGTTATGGTAATCAGGCATAGAAAAAAATTGCTAAATGAGGGTGTATGAGGTTACGATAGGGGTGATGTTCTGAGAGACTGGTGTTGTTGAAATTTCTTATTTGTTTTTATATGCATATATCCTTGAACATATCGTATATTCTCTTACTTGGTTAGTATTTCGGCAATACCTATTACACCGCATACATTACTACAGCTAGGACATACTGTGCGTTTATTTCTGTTATATTTCATTATTACGATAAGGATTCTTATGTATATTTCTTTTTCTGGTATTCGGGTTATTTCGCTTGCTTATCACATATTTTAACGGTTATTGTTCCGTCCTTTATATCTTATCATCCACAACGAAACTCCTCACACCACTTTAGATTTATATAAACTTTTGGGATTTTCTTGGAAGGTTTTCAGGGTCAAATACGTTCGCACTTATGATTTTCTTACTGACATTACGGTAAAACACGTTCGTACTTATATTCTTCCCTTTTATATTCTTTTAGATAACGGGAGGGTGCACTCTTGTATATATAGGGGCTACAGCCCACTTTTCTCGCTTAGAAGAATAAGGAACAGACTACCTCCCAATCTACCTTCATAAATCTACCTCTCCTCATCAAGGCGTGCCTGCAATACTCGCTTAGTATTGCATTAGTATATTCCGATAGATATAAGATCGTGCCCATATACATTTGAACAGGTTATGAGCTCGGGCCTCCTATATCTTTAGGATATACATTTACACCCTCCAACAGACCATGAAACCCCACCGTTAACGAAGCGAAACCTGTCCTGCTATCGATCCACTTTTCCCAACAGAATAATACCCTGAAATATTTGTCTCGGCAAAGTTTATCTCTCGGCACGAAACATCGACCAGACGAAACGCTCCTTCTTGACGAAACCAGACATTCATGGCCTTGGCATTACACAAGTCTCGGCGAAATACTCTCGGCGTTAACCACTACTTAACCGAGCTCATTTCACCGTTCGCCTCCATCTCCTTCTTTTTCCTCTCTTTGTGCGCGCAAGCGTTACCCACCACTCCCCCGCAGACTTTATCAACTACCTGGAAGTTAACACTTCTGAGGGTGGACACTCCCAGAAAAATCCTTGATAGGTGAACGTGTTACTTTCAGGCTTGATAAAAGTTGTGTGGACTTATAGGGGGTGTGTGGCCACAGAGAATGATTCGAAGAATACAACTTGTGTAACCAAAATCCACCATGGCCTCAGCCTCAACCACGGTTCCTGAACCTTCGACAGACAATCCCCCAGCAACCCATCTGCCCATTGACCAAAGGGCATGGAGATACACTATTAACTCTAAACGCAACTTCGCACCCAGTTACAAACTCAGCTCCATCCCAAAGCTGACTGGGCCAGAGAACTACCGCACATGGCGTGACATCTCTGAGTACGTCCTCGGACTGTTCTACTGCTGGGACATTGTGCAAGGAACGGAAACCATCCCCGATGAAATACGGGATGAAGACGGAGATCTAACGAATGTTAACCCTATAGATGAATTTCGCGATGGCTACCAGTGGGCAACGGCCTACTTCCTCGAGACCATTGATCCAAAATGGCTCATCCTCCTGGCAACCCACAAAACGCCGCAGGCAATTTAGACGGCGTTCCAGGATAAATTTGACTGAGAAAATACATTCTCCTTCTTCGACCCACTCAACGCTGTTCTCGATACCAAATACGAGTAGTCTGAACCCATCGCTGATCACAGCGGCAAGTTCAACACCCTCTGGAATAGCATGCAACAACGTTGCACCTCTGCTACCGAAAATGACTGTTACGCCCTACCTTTTGCATTTAAGACAGTATTCGAATCATCGGAAGCAAAAGCTGCTGTCCTTCTCCGGTCCCTTCCCGAGTTGATGAACAACATCGTCGACAACCTCCAAACCAAGGAGGACCTTACCTACAACCATGTCTATAACAGGTTGTTGGACCTTAAAACTTCGGTTACCTCTGAAGATGGCACGGCGTATAAAACCGCCACTGTCAAAGGAAAAGGGAAGGAACAACCCTAAGGAAAGGGAAACAGCACTTCGGTCACAGCCAAGGAATGCTCATACTGCAAAAAGCATTACCCCTCTGCACGCAATGAAGGGCATACTTGGAAACAGTGTCAGAAACTCAAGACCGATAACCAAAAGAAGAATGAAAGGACAGCGATTGACACTGCCAAGATCGGCAAGGAAGAGACATCCAAACAGGTCAGTACATCCTCAACCCTTACCACTACGCGAAAGACCCCTCACCCACACAATTGGGTAATCGATACAGGCGCAAGCTCACATATGACAAGCAACCAAGACCTTCTTATAAACTTTGAACCAGAAAAAGGAAACGTTAAGTTAGGCGATAACTCTGTAATAGAGTCATGCGGCCGTGGAACAGTTAAGCTCATGGCCAAAACGTCTAATGGCCATGTATCTCCTGTTTTTCTTTAACGTGTTCTCTGGTTTCCTAAGTTGGGTCAATGCAATTTGTGATCGTGGTGCGCTATCGTTTCTTTGGGAAAAGGGTTTTCTTTACGCAGTTCAGGGAAGGAAATGTATGTCATGGGAGAGAATAAAGAGGTTTTATGGGGCAAGCTTGATGGACAAGATTATGTCGTGCAGGAAAGAAAGGAACAGGCATACAAAATGACCTATCAGGAGTGGCATGAAGCCTTGGGTCATCCCTCACCAGCCTACCTTCGCTCAGACAAATACTCAGACACAGCCCATATCCATAAGGTTCCTTCTGGTTGGCAATGCGAAACTTGCATTATCTCAAAGTTGTCCAAACGAAAATCAGAACCAACACAGCACCGTTGCAAAGCCCCTTCGAGTTGATTCACTCCGACTTAAGCGGAAAATTCTCGACACCATCCTTTGATAATTCTTGGTACTATATCACCTTCATTGATGACTGCACAGGATACACCTGGATTTACCCCATCAAGGTAAAATCCGATACGGTAAAAATCTTCAAACAGTTAATCCAGGAGCGACAAACCCAAAATAACGCCATAATCAAACAATTCAGAACTGATAACGGTGGTGAATACGTGAACCATGAAATGCTAAACCTGTTTCAGGCGCATGGAATACTTCATGACAAAACTCCACCCTACTCACATGAATCAAATGGCGTTGCTGAACGGTATAACAGGACCATAATAACCGCCACTAGGTCCATGTTAAAAGGTTTAACTCTACGACTTTGGGCAGAAGCAATCGCAACTGCCGTATACGTCAGAAACCGTCTTCCCAACCGATCTATAGGAGGTTCAACGCCCTATGAATCTCTCTACAACCAAAAGCCATTGGTCAACCACCTGCGCCCATACGGGACCAAATGCTTCGTCCACATACCTGAGGAGACCAGTAAACCAGGAACGAAGCTACAGCCCTGGGCGAACGCAGGCTATCTTGTTGGATACACATCCTCTGACAGGATATACCGGATATACATCCCCTCGCAACATAAGATATCCGAAACAAGACAGGTACACTGGACCACTAAAACGATAGAACAATCGGAAGTGCCAAGTACAACACCTGCTCCGGAATCCCAATTTGCGACTGTCTATCCTCTCTCCTTTCCAATAGACCTGCAATCGTAGAGTAAGACTCTGGAATTGGACCCGAGGACGACACCTACCAACCGCACAACAGCGATTGAAATCCATCCTCCTCCATTACCTCCACACCCAGACAACTACGACCGACCTAACACACCGTCACCTACTCCGGAACCTGCTCTCTTGGAACAACAACCTCAAGAACATGAGGCCCTACCAGACGAGCAACTGGAAACACAGACAAGGTCAGGACGAATCTCACGCTCACCGGTACGCTTTGGCAGAAATGCTACTAAACTACCGGATGAGGATCCCACCACGTATCACCAAGCGATTAACTGTATGCTTAAGGAACAGTGGACCACGGCAATGGATGATGAGATTAATGCACGAAAAAGGAATGGAACCTTCAATGTTGTTGAGAGACCGATGGGAAGAAAGATAATCGAAAGTAAATGGGTTTACAGGACTAAACATAATGCAGATGGGACTTTCGAAAGGTTTCGCGCAAGAGCCGTTGCCAAAGGATTTTCACAAATTCCCGGCTTCGACTTCGAAGAAACATTCGCCCCTATTATCCGTTATGAATCTCTCTGCTTCCTCCTCGTGATATGCGCCAAAAACAAATGGCGAACGCGACAGTTTAAAGTCAAATCTACTTTCCTCTACGGCGAACTCCAAGATGAAGTTTACCTACAACCGTTACCTGGGTCCCGTGACGGAGAAAGAGTATGGAAACTTAACCAATGTCTTTATGGACTTAAGCAATCTGCGAATGGATGGTATGCTCTCATCGCAAAATTCTTAACCTCCAAAGGATTTACGACATCAGCCCTCGACCCATGCATGTTCGTCCATGCTAAACACGACCTCTACATATCAGTTTACGTCGACGACATTGCCATACACGCAGCCGACTCCCACCACGCCACATCTCTGATAAAAGACTTGAAAAAGGCATTCGAGATCACTGACTTAGGGGAAGCTAACTTCCTACTCGGCTTGCACATAACGTATACACCAGACGGCATACATCTTACCCAGCAAAAATACATCAATTCAGTCCTCCAACGATATGGCATGGAAAACTCATGTTCCGTTTCTACCCCTTTACCAAAAGGCATTCAACTTACGAAAGGGACTGAAGACATACGGATACCAGACCTCTCCATTTACCAATCGGTTATAAGATCACTTATGTACCTCACCACTGGAGCAAGACCCGACCTCTCGTATATGATTTCATTTCTTCCTCAATTTTCTTCTTGCCCATCTGAATGTCACAAATCGTGACCTAGCAATATGGAATGTTTCACATGACTCACGATTTGTGAGATCATTTATGATTATGATGTTTGATTTGATTTATGTTTATGGTTTCATGACTCACAATTGTGAGGTCATATGATGTTATGACTTTCGCACCTGACTACAAGTATGAGTCAGGGGTTTTACGCATGTGACGCGATTAGCGCACATGACCTTTTATGGAAATTGGATATTATGGGGATTGTATACTATGACTCAAATTGTGAGTCATAGGATGTTTGTTATACTATGACTTACACGGCAGTCATAGTAAGGAGGTGACTCATAGTAAAGTCACCAGGGTTAGGGTTGTGGGAAGAGCACCTATATAAGTAGGGTCACGGACACAGATAGCTAGCTGGAGGACTCCGCTTCAGCGGGGAGCACTTGATTTTTCTCCAATCGCTATTGATTCGCTTCTTTTCTCCCCGCAGTTACAGGTCCGTTGGCTGGGTTACTGGTTTACCCCTTCTCTTTCCACTCATGCTCATTTTTCCCGACGCCTCTCGCTTGCCCAGGGTGCTTTTTCTACTGTTCAGCGCCTGTCACCCCCAGGGTCTGGACTCTCCCCCCATTTGTGCCACAGGCTGGCCGTCTCCCCTCTGTTACCAATCCTCCTCTATGGAGCAGACCTTCTGGTGCCCTTCCGCTCACTTCTGGATCGAATGGAGGTTTTTTGGCGTTCTGTTCAGCGTTGGGTCACCGACTGTTTCTGATCTACTCCCACTCTGATCCTCTCTGCAGAATCCTGCCTCCCCCCAGTCGCCTCCTTGGCCAGGCACCGTCGCCGCCTGGCCGCCCTCCGGCTGGTATCCTTCCCGCCCTCTGCCAGTCCTGCTGCAGCTCGCCTTCCTCCTGACTTTCCTTCGCTGCCACAGTTCCGTCCACCGGATTCATTCCGACACCTGTGTAGGCGTCTACCCAGTAATATTATGCCCCTGAGCTGGCGGACGTCCCCCCCTACACCACCGGTACGCACACACCTCCCAATTGATGCTCTCGCTCATCTGGCACTACCGCTCCTGGGCTCGTGTTCCTTTGCCCCCTTGATTATGACGGATCTAGTATCCTTTCCCCCCCCCCTGCCGCGTGCAGCAGCCATGACCTCTGCCTACCGTGTCCTGCGCCGGAAGGCCCATGATCTCCTTATGGATGACTGGCTCAGGACCGCTCCTCCCTGTAAGTATTATCGTTTCCCCAGGCGCCTTTTACCTCACCCTTTCATGGGCCTTGGGAAGTTGATTGCCGGGCGCGTGCATCAGATGCGCTCTTTCAAGAGCTACCTTGCGGCCCACCCATCCTGGTTTTCCATAGGCCCTCCCACCCTCTGCCCCCGTTGTGGGGTGGAGGATTAGACGTTCAGCCACGCCATCCTACGCTGTCCCTCAACGGCCCCAGAACGGTCACGCCACCTCCTAGGTGTCACCGACATTGGCCCTGAGGCCCCACTCTGGTCCACGCTCCCACTCCTCCTGGCCCTCGGTCGCTTTATCCGCGAGACGGGCTACGCCTTCCCCCCCCTTATGCCTGCCCCTGGGCGTCGCTCCCCCTCCCCAATGATCTTCCCCTCTTCCCCTGCCTCCTCCGTGGCCCCTCTCCTTCTTTCTTCCTCTCCGCCTCGGCCGCTTTAGCTTATATTTTCGTTAGCTTGGGTTTTCCTGGATGTTTGTGGTTGTGTTTCCTTTTGTGTTACAAGTTGGCCCTTGGGTCTTGGTTTGTTTCATTTACTTTCTGATTAACCGTATGTGGTTACGTGTCTTATGCAAGGCACTACTAGGAGCTTTTGGGGGTGTTCTTTCCTTTGTTTGTTTATTTTGGATTTAAGGTTTTCTTTACGCCATATCTCACGATGCATGCGAGTTCTTGTAACTTAACAAGCAATACATGATATAAAAAAAAAAAAAAAAAAAAAAAAA
>QFET01004010.1:16527-58817 GCA_003316355.1 Tuber calosporum
AAAAAAAAAAGAGTCACAGTTAGCTAGCTCTTCACGCAACCACCTAAGTTACTTCCTATGTTATATTTTACATATTAGTTCAATCTATACTCTACTCTTATTACGACCATCCGTTTACATCACCGACCGGAGGGTGATCTCAAGAACATATCGTCAAGGAGCAGTCGCACGGGCTAGGAGTGAAAGGACTCAGCGTTCCCTAGGCGACATAAAGCTACAAGACCTGAAGAGCGGTAAGAAGAGCGGTACGTATCGTTACCTGTTGCAGTTATAGAAGATAGTGTGCCTTGTCCGGCAGACTAAGGATATGTTTGTAACGTTTGGTTGCGTCTTTTGCGACACTTAACGAATACAAAATGGATTCACCTACAGATACAGAAGTACCAGACTTCAACGATCCACAGACTTTCTTAGGACTACAAGCAGAACTTGGACAAGCCTTAAGCGAGATATCGCGACAAGGATCCCCAAGACCTTCAAGCCCGGTCACCCTGGAAGCAAGATTAAGATAAGGATCAGTAAGCTCAGGAGCATCCCCAATACACAGAATGTCGGGGGTAGCAGGACCAGCGGATACGATAACTCTCACGAGAGAACAACTCCAGGAGTTGATCAGAACGGTTCAGGAAAATTGACAAGAACAGACGGTGCTGAGACCAAAAATCAAAACCCCGGATACGTTTACAGGAGACCGTACCAAACTGCGAGCATTGCTAGTCCAACTTGCAATGTACTACACAGCACTAGGATGGGGAGAAAATGAAGACGGATTAAAAGTGGACTTCGCCAAATCCCTACTGAGGGAATCAGCAGGCAAATGGATTACTCCATATGTCGAAGGAAAGACCCCAGCCACATGGAATAACTGGGCAGAATATCAAGCCACTCTATGCATCCAATTCGGCGACGTGGATGCCAGGAAAACGGCAAGAAATAAAAGCGAGAAAATCAAGCAAGGGAGCCGGAATGTGACTGACTTCTGGAACGAGTTACGACTGTTGGCAACAGGCAGAATACGACGAAGTAACCTAGGGAAGGGCCTTCCTAAGAGGCTTACACGAAGAAATACAGAACGTATGGGCCATGAGGGCTCAAGACTTTACGACGACTGAGGAAATAGCGGTATGGGCCATTAATCAGGAAAACCGCCTGGACGTTATCAAACATGTACAAGGAAGGTCAAAGACCAAAACATACGACAACTCCAGAAACTACGACGGAACCTTCAAGACCCAACAAATACAGGAGTCCCGGGGAGATCCAATGGACCTAGATGCGACTAGGCGAAGACAAGCTCTTACCATATCAAAGACCCAATATTGGAGGAGAAGAAACAACAATCTGTGTATGGCATGTGCGAAGCCAGGACACATGATGAGAAACTGCAACAACCCAAAAGACGAAAAAGAATACCCGGCGAAGATAGTCAGTAGGGTTCAGAACCCACGATGGAAACAAATAGCAGCAATCCGCGAAATAGATCTCGAAACCGAAAAGAACGAAGAGGAAAAAGACGACGGTCCCCAGTAAGCGATGGTCAGAGGGACAAGGGGAAAAAGAAA
This sequence comes from Tuber calosporum, assembly GCA_003316355.1. NCBI lineage: Eukaryota > Fungi > Ascomycota > Pezizomycetes > Pezizales > Tuberaceae > Tuber > Tuber calosporum. Next base: position 18,090 of record QFET01004010.1, read on the forward strand.
CCCATCGAGATACGAAAACTTCTATGCGGCACTAAACAACACGGAATCACTGGAACACGAAAACGACCATGTCATGGCAAAAATGCGACTACATGGCAGGGACAAGATTATCAGCATCAACGGAATGATTGACTCAGGAGCGACTGAGGACTTTATTGATAAAGAGGTATGCGAAAAGTACGGCATGCCTATGGCGAAAGCTAGACAACAACGAGATATTTACCTGGCGGATGGCAAACTCAGCGCGATGGGTCCAGTTACTTATACGACGACAGTACCTATGGATATCGGTAGCTATAGGGAAATGATTACCTTCCTAGTGGCAATTTTACAAATCCATGAAGCAGTTCTTGGAATGCCATGGTTGAGAGAACATAGCCCCTCAATTGATTGGGCAAAGGGGACCATCACGTTTGATAGTGAGAGATGCACGACCTGGTGTTTAAAAGAGTCACCGAGGGTCTTTACAGTCCCAGAAGCGGAAGCCCTGGAGGAGAACTTAGATATGAAGTTCTCAACAGTTCAGGCAAAAACGGATAAACAGATCCTAGTCAAAAGATTGACCAAAGAGGCAACAATGCCGACGAGAGGCTCACTGAGGGCGGCAGGACACGACCTGTACGCTAGCAAAAGAGCAACGATACGAGCCAAAGGGCAAGAAGTCATTCGAACCGGAGTAGCCATCGGATTACCACAGTGCACTTATGGGAGCATTGCACCACGAAGCGGGTTAGCAGTCAAGAACAGGCTCACAACCAACGCGGGTGTAATAGATGCGGATTATACAGGTGAACTGAAGGTAGTAATGGTGAACCTCGGGGACGAAGACTACACAGTCAACTCCGGTGACTGGATAGCACAACTGATATGTGAAAGATACCCGGACGGGGAATGCAAGGAAGTCGAAGTACTTGCAAAGACTGAACGAGAAGACAAAGGATTAGGAAGTACCGATCACCAGAGAGACCGGGAAAGAAACGAATCAGAAGGTACCCGGGAAGAAACAAAAAAGGACCGGAAACGAATAGAGATCTGCGAGATCTCGGCCCAAGCCTTTGGGAAGTTCTACAGAAGAGGAGAGATCAAAGGCATCCTAAAGTGGAACCAGGAGGATGGCCAATGCGATTTGAAGGCAATGAATGTCAGTACCGAACTGGCTATTAAGGCCAAAAAGTACCAAGGGAAAGAACCCTTGGAACAGATGATACCAGAGGTATATCACCAATACCTGGATCTCTTCGAAGAGAAAGAAAAAACCACATTACCGCCTTTCAGAAAAGGAGTGGACCATAAGATTAACCTAGAAAAAGGAATGACAATCCCAGCAAAGAGGTTATATCCACTAGGAGTGGCGAAACTGGAAGAATTGAGAAGCTATTTGAAACAGAATTTAGAGAGGGGATGGATATGAGACTCCTTCGCGGAAACAGGAGCACCCATCCTTTTCGTCAAGAAGAAGGACGGAAAATTACGACTATGCGTGGATTACCGAGGACTTAATGAAGTTACGAAAAAAGATTGGTACCTACTACCTCTCATCGGCGAGGCCTTGGACAGGCTAAACAGTGCCCGATACTTTACGAAGCTTGATATTAAGGATGCATACTATAATGTGCGAATCAAGAAAGGAGACGAGTTGAAAACTACATTCGCGACACGATACGGAACTTACGAATACTTGGTAATGCCATTCGGCTTGATCAACGCACCGGTACCATTTCAGAGATGGATCAATCAGACGTTACATCGATTCTTGGAGATATGCTGTATAGTCTATTTGGACGACGTATTGGTGTACTCAGAAACAATGGAACAACACCAGACAGACGTGGGAAGGATCCGGGAAGCGATTGGAAAATCAGGAATGAGAATCAAGCCAACTAAGTGTGAATTCCACAAGACGGAAGTGGAATACTTGGGATTTATTATTTACCAAGAGGGAGTCCGGATGGATCCTATCAAGATGGCAGACATATGGGAATGGGCGATTCCGAAAAACAAGACCGATATCCAAAGATTTATGGCATTCTGCAACTTTTACCGAAGATTCATCGAGGGGTTTAGCAGGACAGCAAAACCTCTATACAATCTGACGAAGAAAAATGCAAAATGGAAGTGGGGCACAGCGGAAAGCGAGGCGTTCGATACGATGAGACAAAAAATAACTTCAGCACCCGTACTCACCCATTACAATCCGGATAGCCGATCATGATCGAAACAGACGCATCGAAGTATGTCTGTTCGGTGATTTTATCGCAACAATGCGAAGATGAGAAATGGCGGCCGGTGGCATTCCGATCAAAGACAATGACGAATGCGGAATGCAACTACGATATTCACGACTAAGAACTATTGGCTATAGTACAGGCACGCAAAGAGTTGAGAAGATATGTGTTGGGAAGCCATCATAAGACAAGGATCCTTACCGACCATAAAAACTTGGTACCCTTCACGACAACAAAAGATCTTAATGAACGAGAGATCCGGTGGAGCGAGAAGGTAAGCCAATACAACATACGGATAGAATATCGGCCAGGAAAGGAAGGCGGCAAACCAGACGCATTGACAAGAAGAAGTCAAGATGCGACAGAAGAAGATGACGATAGGATCAAACAGAAACAAAGGATCCTATTACCATAAGAAAAATACTGCAAGGAGATAAGGATACAGGAAATGGATACGATTAGCTTTCCCAGAGAAGAAATGAGAAATCTTAAGGAACACAGTGGGAAGGACCCTCACATACAAGAGATAAGGAAAGCATTGGAACAAGGAACAAAAGAAATGAAGGATGTAGCCCTGGGGCTATGTCAATGGAAGGATGACGGTCTATAGTACCAGAACAAGATTTGGGTACCAGAAGAGGAAAAGATAAGAACAGAACTTATTAGAAAAAATCACGACATCCTACAAGCAGGACATGGAGGGACAGCAAAGACCACGGAACTCATCAGCCGCAGTTATTACTGGCCTGGAATGCGGGAAACGATCAAGAGATATGTCAAGAACTGCGACATTTGTCAAAGAACGAAATCATCCCGACATGCTCCGTACGGTCAACTACAATCAAAGGAAGTACCAGATAAGCCATGGAGGACGATATCTATTGATTTTATCACGGACCTACCAGAATCGGATGGCTACGATGCTATCTTGGTAGTCATCGACAGACTGACAAAAATGAGTCATGTTATCGCATGCCGGAAGGATATGACAACAAAACAATTCGTGCAAACCCTTGCAAAAGAAATCTTTCGGTTACATGGATTACCACATGACATCATCACCGATAGGGGAACACTGTTCACCTCTGACCTATGGAAGGAGACGGCCTAGAGGTTGGGAATCGAATGGAAACTGAGCACGGCTTACCACCTGTAAACGGATGGACAGACTGAAAGAACCAATGCCATCTTGGAACAATACCTGAGAGCATACGTCAATTATCAACAAGACAATTGGAACGAACTACTACCATTTGGGGAGTTTGCATACAATAATGGACAACAAGAAACAATTAAGACAACACCCTTCTTTGCACACTACGGACAACACCCAAAACATGACGAAAGTGGTCATCTGATACCGGATCGGAAGATACCGGCAGACGAAATGAACCAATGGCATGATACCATACGTGAGGAAATGGTGACCGCACAACTTCGACAGAAAGAAAATTACGATCAACACAGAAAACCCGATCCGAATTTGAAATCAGGAGATATGGTATGGTTCCTACCAAGGAATGTAAGGACCACAAGGCCATGCAAGAAACTTGATTACAGAAAGATGGGGCCCTTCAAGATCTTGGCAAGAGTGGGAACAGTGCATATAAGCTGGACTTTCCCCAATCGATGAGAATACACAACACCATCAACATCTCACTTCTCGAACCCTATCAAGACCAAAGATTCCCATCACAGATCCAGTCACCACCACCACCAATCGAAATCGAAGGCGAAACAGAATACAAACTTGAAGAAATAGTCGATTGACGACTACATTCGGGAAAACTCCAATATCGAGCGAAGTGGACAGGATATTTTCCTGATCACGATAAAGTTTGGTACCCAGCGGAAAACTTCGAACACGCGGAAAATGCAATCAAACACTTCCATGAATGATACCCAGATAAACCAAGGCTGGGAAGAAACCAAACAACAGGCAACGAACGACGGTTGGGGAGACCCAATGCGAGAAATCGCCCCAACTTGCCCAGGATATGCAACGGTAGAGGACCGGCAAAGGGCATCAGAACACAACGTGATGAGCTGGACGGCATGCTATGACGAGCATTGCAACGTCCATAGAGAAGACAAGGAAGGGGCCAGTTACTGGCCAAAACAACCACATGCAGAAACGAGATGGGAGGAATGCTACTGAAATAATTGTCGAGCCCACCGGGATGTGAAGCTCCGGGCGGGATACTACCCCAAGGCGTGGGGTAAAAGAGAAGAACTGAGCAGGAAGGATGCTCAGCGCACGGAAGCCAGGAGGGGACGGTTGGAGAGGGGCGAGGAAACCCGAAACAACGATACCGAAACCTAACACACGGGGGCAGATATCGAATGCCTCCAAAGAAAAATTTCGGGTTTAGAAATCCAACTGGATGAGGCCCAAGGAACGATCAGACTCCAGGAGGAGACCCTCGAAGCGCAACAAGCCACCATTGCGCACCAAAAACGAACTATCGAGGTGGCAGACCTGACATTGGAGATGGTCAGGAAACAGTTACCAACAACGGAAAAACTTTTACGGAAGTTCCGTCGCGATGCGAGAAGATTTGGGAACCAGGTGATGAAACTTGGTGAATAGCTTGATGGGACTCAAGCTGAGGGGAGAGAGGAGCTATTGTCACAAATCGTGACTTAGCAATATGGAATGTTTCATATGACTCACGATTTGTGAGATCATTTATGATTATGATGTTTGATTTGATTTATGTTTATGGTTTCATGACTCACAATTGTGAGGTCATATGATGTTATGACTTTCGCACCTGACTACAAGTATGAGTCAGGGGTTTTACGCATGTGACGCGATTAGCGCACATGACCTTTTATGGAAATTGGATATTATGGGGATTGTATACTATGACTCAAATTGTGAGTCATAGGATGTTTGTTATACTATCACTTACACGGCAGTCATAGTAAGGAGGTGACTCATAGTAAAGTCACCAGGGTTAGGGTTGTGGGAAGAGCACCTATATAAGAAGGGTCACGGACACAGATAGCTAGCAATATTCACCTTCCTGCTGCAAACCCCCTGCGCGATTTCTCTCATCAGGAGCTTGCAGCCTCATCCCCGTATGCTGACAGGGCCTCTGCCTCGGGATTTTCACTTTTAAACACTCCTGGTGTCTTCACTCGCTTCCCATTCTGTGGCTCTTCCTGCCCTAGTGTTATCGACCTTGCATTTGCTTCCCCTGCTCTAGCCCCCTACTTTCAGTTATGGGATACTCACCTTCCGTCTACTGGTTCTGACCATGTTCCCATTACCATCACCTTCACTCACCCTTCGGCAGCCACACCAGCTCCGGCCCCTAACTGGGCCTCGACAGAGTGGCCCGCGCTGGAGGAAGAGCTTAAGGTGTTCTCTGTCCCCAGAGCCCCCTCCCTCCCGACAGCCTCCTCCCTAAGTACCTGGTTCGACCGTCACTCTACCCGCCTCACTTCTCTCCTGAAGGAGCATACCCCCTTGTTCCGCCCCTCCCTCCACGCCAAACCCTGCTGGTCTCCTCTACTTTCTACTCTGCGACAGGAGTTCCACTCCGCCTCACGAATGGCTAGACGCCCCGACTGCCTCCCTGGTGCGGAAGACGCTGCCCGTCTCCCAAAGCGTGGGTACTTCAAGGCGATTAAGGCGGCAAAGAGGGCCCACTGGTCTGCCCTCCTCATATCAACCACCCCCCGCACTATTTGGACCACTAGAAGGCTGGCCCTGGGCTGCCCCACCCCTCGTTTCCCCTCCCTCCCAGGGGCCGATACCCCTGAGGGTATGAACCAGGCCCTGCTTGACCATTTTTTCCCTCCTTGCCCTTCTGTTTCCATCACCTCCATACTGCGCCCGTAAGGGGACTGCCACCCCCTCACAACTGAGGAAGTGGCTTCCAACCTGGCTCGCTCTTCCTCCTCCTCCGCCCCTCGCCCAGACACGATCCCGTATCCTGTCTGGAAGAAGGTGCACGCAGTCAACCCCTTGATTCTCACTCATCTCCTTGGCCCCCTCCTGGAGTTTGGTTTCCACCCTCGTTCTCTGAAAAGGGCAAATGGGGTTATCCTTGACAAGCCCGGCAAAGACTCCTAAGATTCTCCTTCTTCCTTTCGCATTATTGTTCTTCTTCAGACCCTTTCCAAGATCTTGGAAAGGGTTGTCGCCTCTCGCCTGGAGCCCATCGCCCGTGCCGTTGGGCTGCTGAGTCCTAACCAGTGTGGCTCTCTTCCTGGTCTTTCCTCCTTTGACGCGTGTGCTTCCTTGGTTCACACTGTCCACTCTTTTCAACGTCCACGCCTCAAGGTCTCCACCCTCTTCCTTGATATAAAGGGTGGCTTTGACAATGTCGACTCATCCGTTTTAGCCGAGTCCCTCAAGAGAAAGGGGGTCAATCACTACCTTGTGGCCTGTGTCAGGTCTTTCCTCACTGGTCGCACTTGTTCCTTACAGTTTCAAGGTTCTCCAAGGACCTTTTCCCCTGTTTCCGTGGGCACCCCTCAGGAGTCGCCTGTGTCTCCTTTGTTGTTGGTTATTTATGTTTCCTCCATGCATTTTTCGGTCCCTAGGGGGCTTATTCTTTCCTATGTTGATGATTTCGCCATCCCTGTGGCATCTCCTTCTTAACGGGGCAATGTTCGCTCCCTACAGCTCATTTACTCCCGTCTGAAGTGTAGGGCGTCCATTCGTCATGTGTCCTTCTCGGTCCGCAAGTCTGAGCTGATGCATTGGAGGACTCCACTTCAGCGGGGGGCACTTGATTTCTCTCCTATCGCTATTGATTCACTTTTGTTCTCCCCGCAGTCCCAAGTCCGTTGGCTGGGTTACTGGTTCACCCCTTCTCTTTCCACTCATGCTCATTTTTCCAGACGCCTTTCTCTTACCCAGGGTGCTTTTTCCACTGTTCAGCGGCTGTCACCCCTAGGGTCTGGCCTCTCCCCCCATTTGTGCCACAGGCTGGCCGTCTCCCTTCTGTTACCAATCCTCCTCTATGGAGCAGACCTTCTGGTGCCCTCCCGCTCACTTCTGGATCGAATGGAGGTTTTTTGGCGTTCTATTCAGCGTTGGGTCACCAACTGTTTCTGATCCACTCCCACTCCAATCCTCTCTGCAGAATCCTGCCTCCCCCCAGTCGCCTCCTTGGCCAGGCACCGTCGCCGCCTGGCCACCCTCCGGCTGGTATCCTTCCCGGCCTCTGCCAGTCCTGCTGCAGCTCGCCTTCCGCCTGACTTTCCTTCGCTGTTGCAGTTCCATGCACCAGATTCATTCCGACCCCTGTGTAGGCGTCTACCCGCCAATGTTATGCCCCTAAGCTGGCGGACGTCCCCCCCTACACCCCCGGTACGCACAAACCTCCCAATTGATGCTTTGGCTCATCTGGCACTACCACTCTTACGCTCGTTATCCTTTGCCCCCCTGATTAGGACTGATCTACTATCCTTCCCCCCCCCACTTGCCGCCTGCGGCAGCCATGACCTCTGCCTACCGTGTTCTGCGCCGGAAGGCCCATGATCTTCTTATGGATGACTGGCTCTGGTCCGCTCCCCCTCCCGATTACTATCGTTTCCCCAGGCGCCTGTCGCCTCACCCCTTCATGGGACTTGGGAAGTTCATTGCCGGTCGCGTGAATCAGATGCGCTCACACAAGAGCTACCTTGCGGCCCACCCCTCCTGGTTTTCTGTTGGCCTTCCCTCCCTCTGCCCCCGTTATGGGGAGGAGGATGAGATTTCAGCCATGCCATCCTACACTGTCCCTCAACGGCCCTGGAACGGTCACGCTTCCTCCTAGGTGATACCGACATTGGCCCTGAGGCCCCTGTCTGGTCCTCGCTTCCGCTCCTTCTAGCCCTCGGTCGCTTTATCCGCGAGACAGGCACCGCCTTCCCCCCTCTTTTGCCTGCCCCTGGGCGCCGCTCCCCCTCCCCAATGATCTTCCCCTCTTCCCCTGCCTCCTCCGTGGCCCCTCTCCTTCATTCTTCCTCTCCGCCTCGGCCGCTTTAGTTTAGATTTTCATTGGCTTGGGTCTGCCTGGGTGTTTGTGGTTGTCCTTCCTTTTGTGTTACAAGTTGGCCCATGGGCCTTTGTTTGTTTCATTAACTTCTTGATTAACCGTATGTGGTGACGTGTCTTATGCAAGGCACTACAAGGAGCTTTGGGGGAGTTCTTCCCTTTGTTTGTTCGTTTTGGATTTAAGGTTTTCTTTACGCCATATCTCACGATGCATGCGAGTTCTTGTAACTTAACAAGCAATACATGATATAAAAAAAAAGAAAAAAAAAAAAAAAAAAAAAGAGACACAGATTGCTAGCTCTTGACGCAACCACCTAAGTTACTTCCTATGTTATATTTTACCTATTAGTTCAATCTATACTCTACTCTTATTACGACCTTCCGTTTACATCACCGACCGAAGGGTGATCTCAAGAATATATCGCTAAAGAGCAGTCGCACGGACTAGGAGTGAAAGGACTCCGCGTTCCCTAGGCGACATAAGGCTACAAGACCTGAAGAGCAGTAAGACGAGCGCTACGTATCGTTACCTGTTGCCGTTAAAGAAGATAATGTGCCTTGTCCGGCAGACTAAGGATAGGTTTGTAATACTGAAGCACACTTAAAGGCCGCTAAACACGTCCTTCGTTACTATGCTGGAACGGAAAATATAGGATTGTTCTACCCATACCCAATCAATGCAACTCCCGCTATAGATGTCTATGCTGATGCAGACTTTACCGCTTGCCTTGATACCCGCCGCCCATTCTCAGGATACATTGTTATCTTAAATGGTTCATGTATCTCCTGGCGATCAAGAAACAGGCATCCATCGCTACATCTACTACCGAAGCAGAATACGTTGCTATGTCACTGGCTACGCGACAAATCCAATGGTTCCAAAAAGGCCTCAACAATATTCGACTAAGTTAACCGATCGCTTTGCACGCAGATAATACCGGCGCTAATTTTCTTGTGACAAACCATCAACTCAATGAACGTACCAAACACATCAATGTTCACTTTCACAATATACGAGAAGAACTCGACCGCGGTTCATTCACTTTACTAAAAGTTGAGTCATCAGAAAACCTTGCCGATATCTGCACCAAAATCTTAGCGAAAGCGGCACATACACGGTTGATGGGACTTCTGGGCTGTAGATAATGAGGGGAAGTGTTGAAATTTCTTATTCGTTTTTATATGAATATTCCCTTGAACCTATCGTATATTCTCTTACTTGGTTAGTGTTTCGGCAATACCTATTACACCGCATACATTACTACAGCCAGGACATATTGTACGTTTATTTCTGTTATATTTCATTATTACGATAAGGATTCTTATGTATATTTCTTTATCTGGTATTCGGGTTATTCCCTTGCTTATCACATATTTTAACATTTATTGTTCCGTCCTTTATGTCTTATTATCCACAACGAAACTCCTCACAATACTTTAGATTTATATAAACTTTTGGGATTTTCTTGGCTGGTTTTCAGGGTCAAATACGTTCGCACTTATGTTTTTCCTACTGACGTTACGGGAAAACACGTTCGTACTTATATTTTTCCCATTTATATTCTTTTAGATAACGGGAGGGCGCACTATTATATATATAGGGGCTACCGCCCACTTTTCTCGCTTAGAAGAATAAGGAACAGACTACCTACCAATCTACCTTCATAAATCTACCTCTCCTCATCAAGGCGTGCCCGCAATACTCGCTTAGTATTGTGTTAGTATATTCCGATAGATATAAGATCGTACCCATACACATTTGAACAGGTGTGAGGTAGATAAAGCCACTAATTTAATCCAAGGTAATCATGATAGTTCCAGTTTGGAATCACTAGGGAAGGGTCCTTCTAAGTCAATTGCAAAAGATGAGAATGGCTGTCTGGAGAAACAGAGGGGGTGACTGATTCCTCAAGGACAGTAGTGGGTTGCTTGTTGAGCTGACAGAGGTGGCATCAGCAAACATAGTGCTTGAAATCGTTCCTGATTTAGAGTAAGTAGAAGTGTCTAGAAGCATATTCAAAACATTTCTGCCAACCCATATGTGCTATATGTTCATGGGTGATGCACATACTTTCACTTCTGAGTTTAGCACCTTTATTGTAGAATAGGATCCTACTATATTTCTTATATTACTACAGACTTGAAGTTAGTTATTACTTATTTGGGTTTAAACCTGATAAGTGCTAGTATTTGGTTGTCCCTTCCGACTTGGTTAAGACTTCCTAACGGGTTATTCTTTCCTTGTTTCACTTATCATTACCCCCTCCTGCTTTCAGCCATTTGAGAATCGCTATCCTCCTGCTATACCTACAGGATTTGTATACTATTAGTGATCGCTTGTTCAGACTTGCTTGGATTCTATTATTTGTTTTGATAGCTCTATCCGGTTGCTTCTAATACTCTGATTTTGGAATATGATTACCCGATTATGCTGCCTCTGTTAGTGTAACACAATCCTACTATGTTTCTACTATTATAACTGACATGATGTTGGTTAGTACTTTTTTGGGTTTATACCTGATAAGCGCTACAATTTGGTTGTCCCTTCCTACTTGGTTATGAATTCGTAACTGGTTATTTTCTACCTGTTTCACTTATCACTACTCCTTCTTGCTTCTACCGATTTGGGTATTGCTATCCTCATGCTATACCTACTGCATTAGTATAGTATTAGCGATATCTTGTTCCTTCTTGTTGGGATTCTATTACTTGGTTTGTTAGCTTCCTCCAGTCTCTTTTAACCCTCTGTTTTGGGAATATGGTTACCTGGTTATGCTGCTTCTGTTAGCATAATTGTTGGACAGGATGTTTGCACTTTAGTTAAGTTTTCCTAGCTACAATCTTTTGTATTTAAAGAGCCTGTAATCCCTTAAGGATTCGGACTCTCAAGGATCTCAGGACTATCATCTTTAATACTACAAGTTGAATGGTCACTCTATTAGTTGCATACTTTTTACCTTCACTATTGAATACCTACCCATCAACGCTTCTCGCGCTATCCTAATAGTAGCTTCAGAGTCCCTCTGGGATTCTCGAGATATTTGGCAGTAGGTTACATATTTTGACCTAAACTCTAGTATACCTTTGATCTTCGGCAGAGGACTGATCACCTGTCGCCTACCTTGACTCGGCAGTACTAGTACACCTTTCTGTTTCCAAGAAGGCCTTGAGTGGACTCCTTGCGAGACCAGCTTACCCTAGCTAGCAACCTTTTCGCTTCTAAGAGATACCTGAAGGTATTTCACTACAGGATAGGTAGCATCCTCCTCGGGACCCGAACGTCTAGCACTAGTATCCCTACCTGCACCACCATTTGAGGATTCAAAACTATCTTAAGTAGATAGCAGCAGAAGCGAAGAATAGGACCAAGTTCTAGCCTAAGCTTCAGACCAAAACCAACACAAAGCCCAGGTCCAAGAACAAGTCCATGACCAGCTCCACCAAGATGTCCAATCCAAGAAAAACCCAAGCTCAGAATCAGAATCCGATTATGGTCCACAGGACCCTCCAAGGCCAGCCCCCCAGCTTCGTCACTCAGACCACCTAGTCTACTAAGAGAACCAAGAGAACCAAGCCCTCCACCAGATGACTTACCTAGTCCACCAAGACCACCTAGTCCACCGGGTCTACCAAGCAATCCAAGCCATGCACCCATCGCCATGTCACTCCCACCAGAGGGAAATAATCGTCCTAAATGGCATGCACCATTTTCATTCACAGGAGAAAGAAAAGATAGAAACCCATGGAGAAAATACTCATGGTTCAACACAGTCCATTGATACATCGCCAGCTTTGGCATTACTGATGATGCCCCTGAAGCCCTGCAATACTATGGAGCCTATTGTAGAGAAAAAGCCCTCGATAAATTCACCCAATATGAATCTTCCCAAGGAGACCACACAGTTGCTGGACTTCAACAGGAATTGGAGCGCTACTTGCTCCCTTCCACATCTACAGATACCATCTATGAACAGTGGCTACAAATCAAGCAAACTACCAGTGGAAAAATACCTCAGATTACCGATACTGTAATCAGACTTGAAACCTTAGAGAGAGTCTCACCCAAGGAACAATTTCGGACTATTCAGCGAAGCAGAGACTTCTAGATGCCATGGATATCAAGCTCAAGTGAGAAGTGAAATCAAACATCACTTCAGACACCTCCTTTGGCCAGCTAGTACAGATACCAGAAAAGCGAGATGCAATTGCCCACTCTACAGGGCTCTATAGAAATCGTCAAGGAAATGCAACCTCTAATACAGTTTCCCAACAAGCACCCAAGCGCCCCCAGAACAACACCCAACGAAATCAACCAAGGTTCTCCACCTCATCATCCAAGAGTATCCCAGGCTGAGAAGAATCGGCACAGAGGAGACAATGACAGGTACTACTATGGAAAATATGGACACTACTCCGATAACTGCTTTGAGAAGAAGAAGTATAGGAGCACCAAGCAGCGAGGAAATGGAGGCCCTGGCAGAACCAGGAGACCCCAGAATGTCAGGAGAACATACCACAGGCAGGAAGACGATCCCCATGTGAAGGAATCAGTCACAGTTACCACAAACCATTCAGGACCTCGTGGAACTCAATCACTAGCTATCAAAGCATACATCACAGTCAATGGCCACCAAGCAAAGGTACTATTAGATACAACAACCACAGGAGACCACTTGATATCAGGAAAGTTTGTCATTACCAACCAAATCCCTACCAGACACCTCGAGAAACCCATCTACGTGAAGATAGCAGGTAATGGATCATGCTCAGCAATCAACTATGTGGCAAAGCCTGTCATACAGATTGGCAAGGAAAGCGGCGACATCTCACCAGCCCTAGTCTGTTTCCTGGACAACTATTATATCTTCTTAGGAATGCCTTACCTTACTGCACACCATGCTGTAATGGATTGCGGAAAATCTATTATCACCTTCTGTGATAAAGGTATCACTTTGACCTGCAAGAAAGCAACACATGCACGATTTTCAGCCATGAATGAAGCAGATACCACTGACTTCATTTCTGAGTTTCTGACAGTATTCCCTGGCAAGAAGACAGCTGAATTACCACCCTTGGGAGATGTCAACCACCACATCTAGCGGAAAGACACAATTTCGGACCATAATCCAAGATTCTTCACATTCCCTGACAAGATCCTGCCAGCATACAGAGCCTTAATTGAAGACTGGAAAGTCAAAGGAATCATTTATCCAAGCAAGGCACCCAACCAAGTTAACATAATCCCAAAGTTGAAACTCAATGGTGAAATCAGACTGCTTGCAGACTTTGTACTCAGGAATGAAATTACCATCAAGGACTCTAGAACTATTTCCAACCAAGCCATGATACTCAGAACTGTTGTCAGAGTAAAGTTCAGATCCACCATTGACCTAGCAAACTGGTACTTCCAAATTTGAGTTCTCCGCAGCAATGAGAAATATAACAACATCAAAATAGCCTTTCAATCCTTTGCATGCAGAGTTATGCTGCAAGAGATGCCAACGCCCCTGCTACAGCTATGAGAGTTATAGAGTTTGTCCTAGATGGATTTATTGGAAAATTCATTTAGGCATACATGGATGACATTACCATCTACTCAGAAACAGTTTAGGACCATATTTCGCAGATCAAATCAGTCTTGGGAAGTCTGAAGCAGCACCAAATCAAAGCATCACTAGCCAAGTGCAAATTCTTCACCACTAAGCTCTAACTCCTAGGACATGTTATAGATGAAAGAGGAATTTATGCAAACCCAGAAAAAATTCGATCCAACGAAGACTAGCCCACACCTAAATCGAAAAAGGATCTTCAGACCTTTATAGAAGTTGTGATATATGATGCACAATTCCTCGCACACCTTGCCTCCACCACTGCCCCACTCTCTGACCTAATTTCGCTAGAAGTGTTTTAATGGCAACCCCTGCATGAGGAAGCCTTCAAACAAGTTAAGTGTCTGGCTAAGGAGAAAATTCCGCTCTGCCCTATCTCATATGAGACATCAGCTGATCCAATATATCTCCTTACTTACGCTTCTAAGGTTGGAACAGGAGCATGGGTTGGACAAGGACCCTCCCCTGAGAAAGCTTACCCTACCTCATTCCACAGCAGAAAGTTTGCAACAAGTCAGCTGCACTACCCTGTCCATGAATTAGAACTTTTGGCGAATGTGGGTGCCATAGAGGCATTTCATCTTATTCTATATGGCACCAAGTTCATAGTTGTATCTGACAACAAGGCACTATCCTTTTGCCTAAAGCAGACTGACCTACCTTACCACTAAACTATATGGCGCATGTTCCTGCAATCTTATGATTTCAATATCATATACAGGCCTGGCAAAGACAATGTCCTTGCAGATGCACTATCCAGGATCTATGAAGACACTCAAGCTGAAGAAGACTAAATACACAAAGAGCCTACCAAGAAGAAGCCTATAAAGACCCCCTCCACCGCCATGAACAGTGTATCATGACACTTCCTCTATATCGCCCATACCTTAAACCCTTCTTCTGCCCTCACTCTTCAAGTACCCTCTCGCATTCTTACTCCTGAACACAACTTCATGTGGAACTCATATCATGGGACCAGGTGAAACCCCTCCAGCTGTCAAGAGGCAAGTCACTACGCAGATTCTGTTGAAGAAGCCATGGACAAAGCAGCAGATACCTTCGAGCTTGCAACCAATGCCATTCAAGGTTGTGAAATCGTCAAGACCTCCTCCTTTCTCAGCAACCCCCAAGAGCCATCCCATGCCACAGCACTTATCGACTAAGTTAAAGCTCAACTGTCAGGCATTGCGGTAAGAATTAACAACCCTACAGGAGATATAGACCAACCACTGCATCCAGATGCTATCACCAACTGCTTTAACCTTATCCAGGATTCTATCACAAAATTGAAATACCTTGCAGTCACCAACTCCGGAAATATCACCCCAAGTAGTATAACTACTGAACCTGACCCTCTGCACACACCAATCCCTTCTCAACCCCAACTCAATGAACTGGACCGATTTCTTGAATCTAATACACACAGAGCCATGCCTACGACTGCCTGTGTCAGGGACGAATTTCAAACCAACATAAATGGAAAGAATACAGGATACTTTCCCTCAGGATCTCGTGATATTCCAGGAGCCTTGCCTCTTTACTCTTCCACCAACTTTGTCTCCCCTCATCATCCCAAGCATAGAGCAGAGTACAGATGGGCTATACATCCTCCACTCCACGATGATGATGGCTACCCAGACTTTCATAAAGTTATTGATAAGGGAAAAGAAAGAGAAATACCGGATATCGACCAAGGATGGGATCTACCTACCCCAGAGGCACCTGTTTATTATGAGGACTGGTTCTTTGATTAACACACTTCACAGCTTGACCTTGGCGCTTTTCAGCTCACCAACTATATGAAAGCAAAGTGGTACTCCAGTATTCGAAATGCTACCCAGAATGACCCTCTCCTTGAGGTAGTTACCAAGGCTATTGACCACCCTGACTGGCTCCTATATGAAGGGGTTCTTGATTGAAAGTGGAAGAATGACAGTAGAGACTGTCCTTATGTCCCCTATGAAGGAAGCTATCATGATGCTAACATCAGAAGCGAAATTGTGCACATTACCCATGAACAAATAGCACATATAGGTTGGCAGAAAGTTTTTGAATATGTTTCAAGACACTTCTACTAGCTCTCCATGAGGAACGATTTTAAAGAGTATGTCCGCAGATGCTACCTATGCTAACTCAACAAGCAACCTACCACAGTCCCTGAAGGATCAGTTACCCATATTCCTGTCCCCTGGCCGCCATTCTCGTCCCTTGCAATTGACTTTGCAGGCCCCTTCCCTAGCGATTTCAAGTTTGAACTAATCATGGTTGTCTAGGATCGATTCAGTGGCTTTACCGACCTCAATTACAATCCCCTAGAATATCACTGCTGTTGAAACAGAATACAATCTCATTTAGCGAGTCTTCTCAATTCATAGTTTCCCTACCTCCCTATTCTCTAACAAAGACCCCAAGTTTACCTTACGCTTTTGGACACAGCTTATGGCGAATCTCAATGTTGATCTCAACATGGCTACACCTTACCACCACCAGACCAATGGACAGACTGAGTGGAGAATCAGACCTGTTCACCAATGCCTTGAGAACTATGTTAACCCTAAGGGTACCAAGTGGGTTTGCTACCTACGTCATGTCCAGACTGCAATCAATGCAGCTCCAAGCGATAGCACAGAACTCTCCCCCTTGGAAATAATATTAGGCAGACTTCCAAACCTCCTCCCTTGCGTCAGAGTTCTCTCCACTTCAGTACCAGCAGCAGATGCGATTGCTTCACAGATCATGAAGAACCAGCCACTTACCAGAGATGCATTCAAGGAGGCCAGAGTACGCCAAACAACCTTCAGCAAAAACAGAAGAAAGGATGGACTCACAATCATCTCTAACGAAAGTGAAGTTATTTACAAGTCAGTACCCTCTGTCCATTAGGTTGGACGAAACTACAAGCTAGTTGGACCATGGTTAGGACCTTTCTCAGGGAGCGAAGGACCTGACAGACACAACTACTACAAACTCATTCTCCCCCCAGTAATGGCAGGAATCGACCCATGTATCTATAGCAGCCATCTTCGCATTTACCTAAGATCCAACCCCTTTGCCTTTCTAACAACACCTGAACCCATATCCAAAGAGCCTGTCACCATCGTTGCCAGTGGACAAGAGTAATAGGAAATCGAGAAAATACTCAAAGATTGAATCTATTGCAGAAAGAGACAGTTCTTGATCCATTGGAAAGGATATGACGAAATCGAAGTAACGTGGGAACCCCTCTACAGTCTAGAAGGCACCAGCACCCTCATCAGATCCTACTGCTTCAACACCTCGAATGAATCTATATCTTTCTGACTCCCTGGTCCCATGGCGAGACTTTCCTGCCTGGACACTTCAGAAACCAGACTATGCCCCCCTTTCACTCGAGCTTGACCCTGACAGATTTTGGAAAGCTATTCACAACTGTGACTACTCTGAATCTGATACCAGCACAACATCCTCCACATTGGAGATATCTGAGAGGAAAGGCTAATGGCTTCATGGTATTGTCTTTGCTACTATGGGACTAATAAAGGTGTAAGGTCCAGACACTAATGATGGATATATGTTTAGTGATTAAGTTATATGTTTTGAAATTGAGTGGAATGCTCCAAAGGCGGGTTGGTCATTAAGCCCTTTAGGATATTCCTTTTTGTTTTTGTTTATTTTATATCTTTTAAGGGGAATGTAACGGAATTCTACTATGTTTCTACAATTACAACTAACATGATGTTGGTTGGTACTTATTTGGGTTTATACCGGATAAGCACTACTATTTGGTTGTCTCTTCCTACTTGGTTATGACTTTCTAACTCGCTATTCTTACCCTGTTTCGCTTATCACTACTCCTCTTTGCTTCTACCCATTTGGATATCGCTATACTCCTGCTATACCTAATGGATAGGTATAGTATTAGCGATATCTTGTTCCTTCTTGTTTGGATTCTATTACTTGTTTTGTTTGCTCCATCCTGCCGCTTTTAACCCTTTGTTTTGGGAATATGGTTACCTGGTTATGCTGCCTCTGTTAGCATAATTGTTGCACAGGATGTTTGCGTTTTTTTAAGTTTTCCTAGCTACAATCTTTTGTATTTAAAGAGCCTGCAATCCCTTAAGGATTCGGACTATCAACCCTCTTAGGACTATCATCTTTAATACTACATGTTGAACCGTCACTCTATTAGTTCTATACTTTTTACCTTGTCCATTGAAGACCTGCCCATTGACTCTTCTTCTCCTATCCTAATACTATCTGCCGAGTCCCTTTGGGATTCTCGAAATACTTGGGAGTAGGTTATAGTTAGCATCTTGGTTGGACAGGAAGTTTGCGCTTTTGTTAAATATTCCTAGCTACAATCTTTTGTATTAATAGAGCCTGCAATCCCTTAAGGATTCAGACTCTCAAGCCTCACAGGACCATCATCTTTAATACTACAATTTCAACAGTCTCTCTATTAGTTTCATACCATTTACCTTGTCTATTGAAGACCTATCCATCAACGCTTCACCCCCTATCCTAATAGTATCTTCACAGTCCCTTTGGGATTCTCTACATACTTGGAAGTAAGTTTCACTTTTTGACCTAAACTCAAGTATGTCATTGATCTTTGGCAGAGGACTAATTACCCTTTGCCTACCTTTAACCTGCAATACAAGCACACCTCCCTGTTACCAAGAAGGCCTTTTCCGCACTCCTGGCGAGACCAGCTCAGTCTACTAGGAACTATTTTGCTTCCAAGAGACACCAGAATGTACTTCTAAAGGGAATCAGTAGAATCCTGCTCAGGACCCGAATGTCAAGCGCCAGTGTCACCACCTTGAACCCTCTCTGAAGATTTAGAACTATCTTTTGTACATAGCAGCAACACTGAAGAAGAGGACCAAGATTAAGCCTAAGCTGCATACTAAGCCCAAGACTAAGACCAAGACCAAGACCAAGCTCAAGACCAAGTCCAAGAACAGCTCCACCAAGAATTCCCATCCAAGAAAGAACCAAGCTCAGAATCAGAATCAGATTCTGGTCCAGAGGACATTCCAGGACCAGCACCCCTAGCTTTGCCACCTAGACCACCTAGTCTACCAAGAGAACCAAGAGAAGCAAGCTCTGCACTAGACAATTTACCTAGTTCACCAAGACCACCTAGTCCACCTAGTTCACTAAGCAACCCAAGCCCAGCACCCATAACCATCAAAGTTCCACAAGAGGGAAATAACCCTCCTAAGTGGCATGCACCATTTACATTCACAGGAGAAGGATAAGATAGATACCCATTGAGAATTAACTCCTGGTTCAACACACTCCATCGATACATCGCTATCTTTGGCATAATTGGCAAGGCCCTAGAAGTCTTGCAATACTAAGGAGCCTATTGCAGATAGAAAGCCTTCTATAAATTCACTCAATATGAAGCATCCCAAGGAGACAATACAGTTGCTGGACTCAAACAGAAATTTGGGGCATACTTCCTTCCTTCTACGTCTATAGATACCATCTATGAACGGTCGCTACAAGGTATGGAACCTACCGGCGGAAAAACAGTGCAGATTACTCACACTGTAATTAGACTAGAAAACTTAAAAGTCAGTCACCCCTGCAGGAACAAATTTAGACTATTCAGCGAAGCAAAAACTCCTCTATCCCCTTGATATCAAGCTCAAGCGATAAGTGAAACCACACATCTCTTCTGACACCTCCTTTGACCAGCTAGTGGAGATTGCAGAAAAGCAAGATGCAATTACCCACTATACAGGACAATATAGAAATCGTCAAGGAAATGCAACCTCTAATGCAGTTTTCCAACTGGTACCTAAGCATCCCCAGAACAGCACCTAGCAAAATCAACCAAGGTGCTCCAACAGAACCTCTCAGCATCCAAGAGTATCTCAGGCTGAGAAGGATTGGCACAGGATACAAAATGACAGTTAGTATTGGGGAAAACATGTACACTACCACAATAACTGGTTTGAGAAGAAGAAGTATAGGAGCACCCAGCAGCGAGGAAATGGAGGCCCTGGCTGATCCAGGTGACCCTAGAATGTGAAGAGAACATACCAAATACAGGGAGACGGTACCTATTCAAAGGAATCAGTCACAGTTACCATATACCATGCAGCATATGTGGAACTCAAACCCAAGCCCTCGAAGCATGCATCACACTCAATGGCCACAAAGCAAGGGCACTATTTGAGATTGAAACTATAGGAGACAACTTAAGATCAGGAAGGTTTGTTACTACCCACTAAATCCCGACCAGAGACCTCGCGACTCCAATCAACCTGAAGATGGTATATAAAGGATCACGCTCACCAATCAACTATGTGACAAAGTGTGTCATACAAATTGACAAGGAAAGTGGAGATATCTAGGAAGTCCTACTCAGTTCCCTGAACAACTTTGATTTCTTCCAAGGAATGCCTTACCTTACTGCACACAATGCTGTAATTGATTGCAGAAAATCTATTATCACCTTCCCTGACAAAAGAATCACCTTGACCTACTAGAAAGTAACACAAGTATGATTTTTAGCCATGAATAAAGCAGATGCCACTGACGTCACTACAGAGTTTTGTATAGTATTCCCTTGGAAAAGGTTACCGGAATTGCCACTCTTGAGAGATGTTAACCTCCACAATTAGCTGAAAGATACAAGTTCAGAT
Source organism: Tuber calosporum (assembly GCA_003316355.1). Classification (NCBI taxonomy): domain Eukaryota; kingdom Fungi; phylum Ascomycota; class Pezizomycetes; order Pezizales; family Tuberaceae; genus Tuber; species Tuber calosporum. Next base: position 38,563 of record QFET01004010.1, read on the forward strand.
GATAATCCAAAATTCTTCACTTTCCTTGATAAGATCATGCCAGCATACTGAGTACTAATCGAAGATGGGAAAGCAAAAGGAATCATTTATCCAAGCATGGCACATAATCCTGTCAACATATTCTGAAAGTTGAAACCCAATAGTGAAATCAGACCTCTTGAAGACCTTGTACCCATTAATGGTATTACTATCAAAGACCATGGAGCGATTCCAAACCAAGCCATCATACTCAGAACTGTTGCCAGAGCAAAGTTCAGTTCCACTATAGACCTAGCAAATTGCTAGTTCCAAATTTGAGTTCTCCCTAGCAATGACAAATACAATACTATAAAGACACTCTTAGGATCCTTTGCATTTAGAGTTATGATGCAAGGAGATGCCAACGGCCCGGCTACATCTATGAGAGTTATAGAGTTTGTCCTAGATGGATATATTGGAAAATTCGTTTAGGCATACATGGATGATATTACCTTCTACTCAGAACCAGTTGAGGATCATATGTTCCAATACCAGATTAGTCTTGAGAAGACTAAAGTAGCACCATATCAAAGTATCAACAGCCAAGTGCAAATTCTTCACCACAAAGCTCTTCCTCCTAAGACATGTTATAGATGAGAGAGGAATTCATGCCAACCCTGAAAAAATTCAATCAATGCAACACTGACCTATACCCAATTCGAACAATGAAGTTCTGACCTGCCTTAGAGTTGTAATATATCATGCACAATTCCTCCCACACCTTACTCCACCACTGCCCCCCTCGCAGACATAATTTCCTCAGAAGGGTTTGGATAGCAACCCCAGTATGAGGAAGCCTTCAAACCGGTTAAGTGCCTGACTAAGTATACAATTCCGTTCTGCACCATCTTCAAAGAAACATCAGCTGATCCAATATACCTCATTCCAGATGCTTCTAAGGTTGGATCAGGAACATGGGTTAGCCAAGGACCTTTCCTTGAGAATGCATACCCTGCCGTATTTTATACCGGAAAAATTGTAACAAGTCAGCTACACTACCCAGTGTATGAATTGGAACTTTTCGCGATTCTGGATGCCATTGAGGTATTCAATCTAATTCTATATAGCACCAAGTTCATTGTTGTCTCTGACAACAAGGCACAATTCATTTTCCTGAATCAGACTGACCTCTCTTACTACCAAACTAGATGGCGCATGTCACTGCAATCTTATGATTTTGATATTATACACAGACCTGGCAAACACAATATCTTTGCAGATGCTCTATCAAGGATCTATGAAGACAACCCTCCTGAAGAAGACCAAATACTGGAAGACCCTACAGAGAAGAAGCCTATAAAGACCCCTCCTCAGCCATTAATAGTGTATCAAGACACTACCTCAACATCACCTATGCCCAAGATCCTTCTTCTGCCCTCAACCTTGAAGTACCCTTAGCATTCTTACTCCTCAACACTACTCGATTTGGAATTCACATCATGGCACCTGCTCAAACACCTCCAGGTCCTATGAAGCAAGTCACTACTCACATTATGTGGAACAAGTTATGGACAAAGCAGCAGATACCCTGGAGCTTGCAACCAATGCCATTCAAAGTAGTGAAATCGTAGAGATTTCCACCTATCTTAGCAACCCTCAAGCGCCATCCCTAGCCACAGTACTTATTGAGTAAGCTACTGCTCAACAGTCTGGCCTTGTAGCGGGAATTAACAATCCTCCAATAGATATGGACCAACTACTGCATCAAGATGCTATCACCAACTGCATTAAAAGAATCTATGATTCTATCAACCAATTGAAATCCATTGCAATCAACACCTAGGGAAATATCGCTCTGAGCACCAGAACTACAGAACCTTACCCTTAGCCTACACCAGTCCCTCCTCCACCTCCCCTCTCTGAACTGGACTGATGTCTCCAATCAAATAGTCACAGAGCTATGCACTGGACTACATGTGTCTGAGATGAATGTCATACCCACATAAATAGAAAGAATACATTATACTTTCCCTCAGAATCTCGCGATATTCTATGACCCTTGCCTCTCAACTCTTCCTCCAACTTTGTCTTCCCTCATCATCCCAAGTGCAGAGCAGAACACACATGGCCTGTTCCTCCTCCCCTCCATGAGGATCATAGCTACCCAATCTTGGATATATTTATTGATAAGGGAAAAGAAAGAGAAATTCAGTATATCGAACAAGGATAGGATTTTCCTACCCATGAGTCACATGTTAATTATGAAGATTGCTCCCTTGATCAACCCTCTCCGAAGGTTGACCTTGGCGCTTTTCAGCTTACCAACTGCATGAAAGGAAAGTAGTCCTCCAGCATTCGAAATGCTAGCGAAAATGACTCTCTCCTTGAGTTAATCACCAAGGCTATCGACTACACTGACTGACTCTTATATAATAGAGTTCTCATCAGAAAGGGGAAGGATAACAGTAGAAACTGTGCTTATTTCCCCTATGAAGTAAACTATAAAGGTGCTAATATTAGAAGTAAAATTGTGTGCATTACCCATGAACAAATACCATATATGGGTTGGCAAAAATGTTTTGAATATGCTTCAAGACACTTCTACTTGTTCTCCATGTAGAACAATTTTAAAGACTATGTCTGCAGATGCCACCTAAGCCAGCTCAACAAGCAATCTCCCACAGTCTCGGAAGGATCAGTCACCCGCGTCCCTGTCCCCTGACAGCCATTCTCGTCATTTGCAATTGACTTCGCAGGACCTTTCACTAGTGATTACAAACTAGAACTCATCATGGTTGTCTTCTATTGATTCTGTTGCTTTACCTAACTCATACCAGTCTCCCAGAACATCACAGCCATCAAAACAGCCCACACACCCATGGAGCGAGTATTCTCCATTCATAGTTTCCCTACCTCCCTAGTCTCTGACTGAGACCCTAGTTTACCTTACACTTTTGGACACAGCTTATGGCGAATCTCAATATTGATTACAATCTGGCTATAGCCTACCATCACTAGACCAAAGGACAAACTAAGCACAGAACCATAACTTTTCGGCAATGCCTTAAGAACCATATTGACCCTAAAGGAAGCAATTAGGTTTGCCACCTACCTCATGTGTAGACTGAAATCAATACAGCTCCCAGCGATAGCGCCGAACTCTCACTCTTTGAAATCACCAATGGCAGACTCCCAAACCTCCTCTCCAGCATCAGAGTTCTCACGATTTTAGTACCAGCAGCAGACGAGATTGCTTGCCAGATCAGGAAGAACCAGCAACTCACCAGAGATGCACTCAAGAAGGCCAGTGCACACCAAACTACCTCCAGTGAAAATGGAAGAAAGGATGGACCCCTGACTATCTCAAATGAAAGTGAAGTTATTCTCTAGTCAGTACCATATGTCTATACGGTTGTACGAAATCACATACTAGAATGACCATAGTTAGGACCCTTCTCAGTGTGCAAAGGACCTGACAGACACAAGAACTACTAAATCATACTTCCCCCAGTGATGGCACGAATCGACAAATGGATTGATTGCAGCCATCTTCACCTATATCAACAACTAAACCCTTTCGCATTCCTAGCAACACCTGAACACATATCCACAGAGCCTGTCACCATCTATGCCAGTCGACAAGAGCAATAAGAAACTGAATAGATACTCAAAGATCGAATCTATCTCAGAAATAGATGCCTCTTGATCCATTGGACAGGCTATGACGAAATTGAAGCAATATGTGAACCTCTCTACAACCTAGGAGGTGCTAACCCCCTTATCAGATCCTACCACTTCGAAACCTACAATGAATCTATACCTTTCAAACTCCTTTGGTCCTATGGCCAGATTTTCTCTTCCTGGACACTTCAGAAACCAAACTATGTATATTCTTAACTGAACTTGACCCTGACGGATTTTGGAAACCTCTCTAAGACTCTGACTACCGAGAATCCGATACCAGTACAGTACTCACCACCTTGGATTAATCTGAGATTGAAGGCTACCTGCTTCATGGAATTGTCTTAGCTACTATGGTGCTAATAAAGGTGTAAGGTCCAGTTCCGTACTGGTGATGAATATATTTTTACAAATTAAGTAGTATGATTTGAAATTGAGTGCAATACTCTAAAGGCGGGTTGGCCATTAAGTACTTTACGATATTTCTTGATGTTATCTTGGTTTTATTTCTTTTAAGGGGTACATAACAGAATCCTACTATATTTCTACTATTACGAGTGACTTGATGTTTATTATTACGTATTTGGGTTTATGCCTGATATGCACTACTATTTGGCTGTCCCTTCCTACTTGGTAATAACTCCCTAACTGCTTATTCTTTCCTTATTTCGCTTATCATTTCCTCCTCCTTACTTCCACACAAGATGCTATCGCTATCCTTCTGCTATATCTACTGGATATGTATAGTAGTAGTGATCGCTTCTCCCTACTTTCTTGGATTCCATTACTTATTCTGTTTGCTCCTTCCTGTCACTTTTAAGCCTCTGTTTTCAGAATATGGTTATCCTGTTATGCTGCCTCTGTTAGCATGGTTGTTGGACAGGATGGTTGCGCTTTTGTTAAGTTTTTCCACCTTCAATCTTTTGTATTTAAAGAGCCTGTAATCCCTTAAGGATTAGGACTGTCACGATTGGTGACTAAGCAAGGCAGGATTTCGCATGACTCATAGTTATGAGTCATAAGGTTGTTATATTTCGCACTATGACTCATTAGGATGTTATGGGGTTTCACATGATGCACAATAGTGCAAATCATTGTTATTTTGTGATTGGTTGATTGTGCGCACGACTCACACTTGTGACTCATATGATATAATGAGTTTCGCAGATGACTCACATTACAAGTCATGGGTTTCGCACATATGACCACTTCGGGGCACATGACTGGTTATACAAGTTATGATTAGATTTGGAATGTTGTGCAGTTGACTCATAGGGGTCAGCTGATGGATTTCATACTATGACTCAATATGAGTCATCGAGGTTATGTGACTCATAGGTAGGAGTCACCAGGGTTAGGGTTGAGGGAAGAGTGCCTATACAAGGACTCTAGGCGGCCTGTATCTAGGAATCTTCACAAAACTATTTAAGTTCTTTCCTCTACAATTACTTTACCTCTTTACCTCTCCACTCCTCTATTGGCGTTGTGTGATAGGAACCATAGGGTTCAGCTATCCATACAACGTAGGCATAGGCCTAAGAGCAATAGTGGAAACCTGCCTAGTACTACTCGTTGCAATAGTACTTCTACCCTCGTGGCTAAGATTAGCGCCAAGCCCCATACCGGACTATAACAATGGCCCAGTCATATTCATCCAACCCAGAGAGAAGTAGTTACCTGTTGCAAGTCAGCTTACCATATAGGATCGTAACATTTGTTGCGTCTTCTTAGCAACACCTAACTACAAAAATGTCGAACTTTACGGATAACCACATCGACCTCACTGAGGGAGAAATCGACACCTCAACACTTGGTTCAGTACTCTAAGAAGCACTTAGCACAAATCTATCCATAAGCCAGTCACAAAGAACCGCAAGTCTGGTGACACCTGAGCCTGCCTCACCAACAGGATCTGTGGTACCCGCAACCCTAAGACCAGAAAGGATGTCAGCCCCGGGACCAGTAACTGCCGGTGGTGGAGCAGGAATTCAACTAGTAGGATTTACAACTGCACAGTTCCAAGAGATCCTGACCATGAAAAACAACCAGCGAGAAACAATCAACAACTGGATCAAGGTCGAGAAACCCCCTACCTTCCATGGAACAAGGCCCAAAATATCAACCTTCTTAGTGCAATGCCAATTATACTTTGAAGCGACACAAGAAACACGACATACGGAATGCATCACCTACGTCAAGAGCTTGCTGAGGGATGCCGCAGCAAGCTGGATAACTCCATTTGCAGAAGGACGCAAGCCGTAGACCAGGACTACATATTAGGATTTCATTACTGCCCTCAAAGACCAGTTTGGGGATGTGTATGTGGAAAATGCGGCTAGGACATAGCTCGACCGCCTGAGGCAAGGCAAAGAACCAGTCACGGAATACTCGAATGACTTTCGCCATGCAGCTACAGAGGCGAATGAGGATGATGGTACACTAAGACGCTAATTCCTTAAAGGAATCAACGGAATGCTCCAAGACGCATAGCCAGCGGACCACATGGTGGTGGCAAATGTTGATGCCCTTGCAGCATGGGCAATTGAAAAACAAAACCGGATCCACATGATCAAGCACCTCCAAGGAAACAACAATACCTTTATCCAACACCAGGAAACGCCCAGGAATAATAACAGAACCAGGAAGTTGGGCAACAATATGGAAACCCGAGGTGACCGAATGGACCTGAATGCTACCAGAAGACGCCCCCGACTAAACCTCTCACAGGCAGAATTTACAAGATGAACGACAACAACCTAAGCCTGGGATGCGCCAGACCAGGGCACAGATTCAGTAATTGCCGAAATGCAAGAGATGAGAAGGACTATACCAGGCAGTTTGACAGTAAGACCAACAATAATCGCTTGAAACCACGAACCAACTTACACGAAATGGAAATCAGAGAAACACCTGAAGAGTCGGAAAACGAAGAATGTCCCCAGTAAGAGATGGGCTGTGGGACAAAAAAATCAAAACCATCAGAATTAGTAACATCTACATGGCACTTACAAATACGGAAACCTTGGAACAAGCAAAAGACCATGCTATGGTCAAAAAGCGTTTACATGGCAAGGACAAGACAGTCATCATTAACGGCATGATTGACTCGGGTGCGACAGAAAACTTTATTGACTAGGAATTCAGCCACAAACACGGCATACGAATAAAGAAGGCGAAAGAAATCCGGGAAATCTACCTTGTCGACGGGGAGCCAAGTGCTAGGGGACCAATTACCCATATAGCGGAGGTACCTATGGACATCGGCAGCCATAGGGAAGAGGCAACCTTCCAAATCACTGATCTACCCAACCATGAGGCATTGTGAGGGCTGCTATGGTTAAGAAGACACAACGTCAAGATCGATTGGGAAAGCAACAAGATTACTTTCGATAGCGAGATGTGTACAACGGTATGCCTAGAAAGCTCGCAAGCGGTGGACCTAGTCCCTGAAGCAGAAGCCCTGTAGAGAATTTAACCATGCAATTCTCCAAGATCCAGGCCAAGGATGTCCAGAACATCAAAATCCTAAGATTAAATGAAACAGCAATAATACCTACCAAGGGATCAGCAAAGGCAGCAGGACATGACCTGTATGCGAGCGATAGAGTCATGATACCGGCAAAAGTGTAACAAGGGTACCCTATAGGAAGATGGATCCTAAGGCTGCGACCATACCAAACGACTCAACGCAAAGTTCACAGAAGGTAAAGATAAAAATAATTGAAGCAAATGATAAAACTTAATATCGTTAAGCCAGAGCTACAATGAATTCAAGTCTTCTCGAGAGGATAGTTGGTTATCAGAGTAGAGTGCCGTTCGCATTTACTTAAGTAGAATTATAAAGCCAACGACACCTATCCCTACTCCGACCGTTAAGAGAGCTCCCTTCTCCACTCAGGGATCATCCGACAAATGGCCCTTCCGGAATTAACTTCAGGGCCTGTGGATCGCTCGGGTAAGTTGAGTCCGTTCAATCATAAATGTTTTCTGCAATGCATTTTGATTATGCCCGCAGGAGAGAAAAACCTTTCCGATCACCGTCTTGTCAATGGCCAACTGACAATCCGACTTTGGACCCAAACCTAGGTATGAGACTCAGTAGCCCTCTGGCTTTTCCCGTCTATGCAAGCACTGCAGTCAACTGTGTCTACTTGGCCTATCGGCAGCTTCTCTTTTGGCTGCATAGCTCCCCCGGTAAGTGTCCTTACTGAGTTGGCTAAATAGGCGCTACCTATAGCCAACCGTTAAGGGATCACCTTAGCCGTGATAAGACTGAATGCCTCTAAGAGTCCTGTAACGTCCCTCAGTAATGGTATAGCGCATGGGCTATCGTTGTGTAAGTAGTAGAGTTTTATCCGGACAAACCTCCGTTTATCCCCGACTCACAGATAGCTATTCCGGGGGACCCCCATACCTCCAATAGGGATTTTAGGCACCTAGAGTACCCTCAGAAGGCCATCTGATGTCAATACTAACAACTTGCCCGTGTCGGCCGTCGCCCATCCCTATATATATCCTGCGGACAGCATCTGGTCGGAAGGACGGCAGTGACGTATACGGGGTTACGCTGCCACCTTCGATTTCTCAGTTTTGTTAGGCTTTTACCAATTGTCACCCTTTCCCACCCGTCGCAAGGGGCGAACGTGGGAGCCGCAAGGGGGTGTTGGACGCGCCAAAATCACTCTCCAACGACCCTGGGGTAGTGGTAGTAGGATTTCGCATCTCGCGTAGCGTTAGGGGAGGGTAACTTGAGGTCCACGATTTCACCCGCGATCCCCAAGGTAGGGTAACCGGGTGCTATCATGGTGCAAATCGCTGCGGAAGTCTGTGTAACGCTCCTTTGCGTCACCAGAAGGTTCTGGGTAACTGAGCTATTTGTTAGACGCGATTTCACAAGCTAGAAACACCTGGTTACGCGAATGTATCACGCCCGGCGGCGTCTACACTGCTTACCATATTTTCCTAGGGCTCCCTGTTACCCTGCCTAAGTGGTTACCCTGCCTAACCGAGGAGATGGGTTACCCTATCTAAAGGGTTACCTTGCCTAACTATGCTTCCGGGTTACCCTACTCAAGAGGGTTACCCTGCCAGACTGTAGCTCCGAGTTACCCTGTCTAGCGGGGTTACCCTACCTAAGTGTGCACCAAGGTTACCCAGCCTTGCTGGGTTACCCAACCTAAGTGTGCACCAAGGTTACCTGTACTTGCTGGGTTACCCTGTCTAACTAGGTACCTAAGTACCCTTTCTTCATAAAAGGTACTTATGGTTGCTATGTCACTTTGCAGGTGTCTGGTACCGTTCCAGTCCACGTCCTAGTTGGACCACTGGCTGGGCAGAGGTTCGGTAAGCTATACCAACTGATCTAAGGGTCGTTATAAAAAGACCTAAAACTCGTCAGTACCGGAATAGCCATCCAACTACCCGTAGGCATCTATGAGCGGATTGCTACATGCAGCGGGTTGGCAGTAAAACATTTGATTACTGCCAACACGGGAGTAATCGATGCTGATTATACGGGTGTGATCAAGGTAGTACTAGTTAACCTGGGAAAAGACGTCTATACGGTGGAGCAAGGAAATAGAATCGCACAGTTTATCTGTGACAAGATTGTCATAGGATAATGCGAAGAAGTGGAGCAACTGGCTCCCACTATGGGAGGCGAAGTGGGATTTGGAAGTATCGACAAACCAGAACGCCAAAAATCGAAATCAATAAGATCTCTTCGCCACATCCTTCAGCAAATTCTATCCAAGGGGCGAAGTTACAGTAATCCTCAAGTGGCATTACGAGACAAACCAACCTAGTCAGATCGAAGCGATCAATATCAGCACCGAGTTAGCCATCAAGTCCAGGAAAGGACAAGAAAAAAAGAATACCAGAAACATCCTGCCAAGGGAATATCACCAGTACCTGCACATGTTCGAGGAAGGAGAAGAAACTCGGCTGCCCCCATATCGTCCCAAGGTCAACTTGTAAATCAACCTCAAGAAAGGGGAAACAGTGCCAGCAAAAAAGTTATACCCATTAGGAGAAAAAGAATTGTAAGAGCTGAGACAATACATCCGTGTCAACAAAAACCGAGGATGGATTCGGGACTGTTACGCAAATGGTGGATCCCCAATCCTGTTTGTGAAGAAGAAAGATGGCAAACTACGACTCTGTGTGGACTACCGAAGACTCAACGCAGTCACCAAACGAGATCGATACCCGCTGCCGTTGATAGGGGAAGCACTGGATCGACTCTAAGGAGCTAAAACCTTCACGAATTTGGATATTCGGAACGCCTACCACAATATCAGGATCAAGCATGGAGACGAATGGAAGACAACATTCACAACAAAATATGGAATATACGAATATACGGTGATGCTATTCGGTCTCAGAAATGAGCCTGCAGCTTTCCAAAGATGCGTCAATCGGATCCTAGGTCGATTTCTTGACATCTACTGTATCGTCTACCTGGATGATATCCTGATATATTCAGAAAACCTGGAACAACATAAAACCCAAGTCCGCAAGGTTATGGAAGCCTTGAGAAAGGAGGGACTCACGCTTAAGCCATCCAAGTGTGAGTTCCATAAGGAACGAACGGAATACCTAGGATTCATTATCGACAAAGAAGGAGTCAGTGTCAACCCTGACAAAACCCAGGCCATATGGGAATGGAAGCCACCAGAAACCAAAACAGTCATTCAATACTTTAAGGGATTCTGCAACTTCTATCGACGGTTCATAGAAGGCTTCAGTCGTATAGCAAAACCCTTATATGAACTCACGAAAAAGGACCTTAAGTGCTACTGGACAGAACGACTAAAGAAAGCATTCGTCGAGTTACGGCGACGGTTTACATCAGCTCTAGTCCTCGTACATTATGACTCTGAGAAGGAGATCATAATAGATATAGATGCATCAAAATATGTATGCTCTGGCATATTATCACAAAAAGGGAACGATGGATGATGGCAACCAGTTGCAAACTACTCGAAAACGATGTCGCCCGCAGAATGCAACTACGACATACACGACAAAGAGCTGTTAGCAATTGTACAAGCTCTAAAAGAATGGAGAAGATATGCAACAGGAAGTTGACATTGAGTGTTGGTACTTACCGACCACAAATATCAGGTACCCTTTACCACGACAAAGGAACTTAATGACCGACAAATTCGCTGGAGCGAAACACTCAGCCAATATGATGTCAAGATACAATTTCGACCTGGAGGAGAAGGAGGAAAACCAGACGCTATAACAAGAAGGGCGGAAGACATGCTTGGAAAAGACTATGAAAGGATTCGATAGAAACACCAGACTCTCCTACCGACTGAACACTACTTTGAAGCAATGGAATAGTGAGGTTTACAGAAGACGACGCTGGAATTTGCGAAGCAAGCAAAACTGATACACAAATAAGGGCAATCTACGATGCCCTGGAAAGAGGAGACAAGTAGATGAAAGGTGTGGCACGTGGAGCATGCAAATGGAAAGAAGGATACCTTTGGTATCTAGGGAAAATCTGGGTTCTGAAGAAGAGGTGATACGGACTATAATACTATGACACAACCACGATGCACCAACCGTAGGCAATAGAGGGCCAAACAAAATTACCGCCCTCCTAGCTCAGCAATATTACTGGCCAAGGATGCGAGACGATATCAAACGATATGTAAAAAACTGCGATATCTGCCAAAGAACGAAAGCAATCCGGCATGCACCATTCGGATTACTGCTGCCAAACAAAGCACCCCACCAACCAAGGAAATCCATAGCCATGAACTTTATCACCGACCTTCCGATATCAGCCAGTTATGACGCCATACTGGTAGTGATTGACCGATTAACGAAAATGAGTCATTTTATACCTTGCAACAAAGATATGAATACGAAGGACTTTGTGTTAATATTCCTGAAGGAAATATTTCGCATATATAGACTGCCACAGGATATCATCACAGATCGAGGAACCTTGTTCACATCGGACCTATGGAGAAAAACGAAGAAATAGTTAGAGATAGAAAGGAGGTTGAGTACCGCTTTCCACCCTCAAACCGATTTACAAACTGAGAGGACAAATGGCCTACTAGAACAATATCTACGACGCTACATCAACCATCAACAAGACGACTGGACCGACCTACTACCACTGGCTGAATTTGCATACAACAACGCAAAGCAGGAAACAATAAAGACCACACCATTTTGTGCTAATTATGATCACCACCAGGAGCATGAGGCAATTGGCCACATAATACCGAAAGAAAGGACTGATTTGGAAGAGATGGGTCAGCTGCATAGTATCCTACGTCAAGAAATGGTCTGTGCACAATTATGACAAAAAGAAAACTACGATCAACACAGAAAACCCGATCCGAATCTCCAGTCAGGTGACATGTTCTGGTTACTGCCAAGGAATATAAGGACCACAATACCATGCAAGAAGCTGGATTACAAGAAAATCAGACCATTTAAGATCCTTACAAAGGTGGGCATAAGTGCCTCTAAATTTGCCTTGCCCCAACAGATGAAGGTCCATAACACCTTCCACATCTCACTTCTCGAACCATATCACTGCAATCAGTTTCCCTCACAAAAGCAATCACCACACCTCCAATTGAGATAGAAGGAGAAAGCCAGTACGAACTTGAAGAAATCATTGATTCACATATACACTTGAGATGCCTAGAATACAGAGCCAAGTGGACCGGCTACTCACCAGAACACGACAAAACTTGGTACCCTAAGGAGACCTTCAACAATGCCAGCATCGCCATTTAACGTTTCCATTAGCAGTACCCAACAAAACCTGGAATGGGTTACAGTCAATTTCGAGCCCGTGGAGGAAACGAGCTTGGCACATGGCGACCGTTGGGGCGATAGCCCAAGAGCTGTCACACCAACCAGCCCCCCATATGCAACGCAGGAGGAAAGACAGAAACAGGCAGAACACAACGCTCTTTCATGGACTGCCTGCTACGATGACCAGTGGCACGTTCATTTATGCGATAAGGATGGAAGCAATTGGTTTCCTAAACAACCAAAGATACGCAAACAACAACAACTCTACAAGGAATCGTCCTGGATCTACTGCTTCAAGAACCACTGTTGTCTACATCGACACGACAAAATCGATGCCGGGTACTACCCAAGACGCACGTGGGAAGCAGCCCCGCTGAACGAAACGGATGCACGCTTACGGAAGAGAAAGGCAACTGTGAGGGCACAGTTGAGGGAAAAGGAGTGCGAAACAAATGTAACCGATAGTGGCTCAGATATGGGATGTCTGGAACGACTAATCGAGGGGTTAAAAAACCAACTTGGGAACGCCGAAGCCACAATTCTGAACCAAAGAGAGGATATGCGGACCTATCAAAGGATGATTGCGGAACGACATTGAACCATCAGAACGGCAAACATGACTTTGGAAGAGGTCCGGAAAATTTGGCAGCACGCCGAATATCTGGTTTGGAAGTTGAAAAAGGAAATACGCAGGTTTGGGGAAAGCTGGACAAGGATAGGATGTTGAGCCTGATGGGACTCAGGCTGATCGGAGAGGAGAGCTAATGTCACGATTGGTGACTAAGCAAGGCAGGATTTCGCATGACTCATAGTTATGAATCATAAGGTCGTTATATTTCATACTATGACTCATTAGGAGTCATGGGGTTTCACATGTGACAGAATAGTGCAAATCATTGTAATATTATAATTGGTTGATTGTGCGCACGACTCACACTTGTGAGTAATATTATGTAATGACTTTCGCACATGACTCACATTACGAGTCATGAGTTTCGCACTTGTGACCACTTCAGGGCACATGACTGGTTTTACAAGTTATGATTGGATTTGGAGCGTTGTGCAGTTGACTCATAGGGGTCAGCGGATGGATATCATACTATGACTCAATATGAGTCATCGAGGTTATGTGACTCATAGGTATGAGTCACCAGGGTTAGGGTTGAGGGAAGAGTGCCTATATAAGGACTCTAGGCGGCCTGTATCTAGGACTCTTCACGCAACCATCTAAGTTCTTTCCTACAATTACTTGACCTCTTTACTTCTCCACTCCTCTATTGGCGTTGTGCGATAGCAACCATAGGGTTCGGCTATCCATACAGCGTAGGCATAGGCGTAAGAGCAATAGTGGAAACCTGCCTAGTACTACTCGTTGCAATAGTACTCCTACCCTAGTGGCTGAGATTAGCGCCACACCCCATACCAGACTATAACAACGGCCCGGTCATATTCATCCAACCCAAAGAGAAGTAGTTACCTGTTGCAAGTCAGCTTACCGTATAGGATCGTAACAAGTTCTCTCAAGCCTCACAGGACTATGATCCTTAATACTAGAAGTTGAACGGTCACTCTATTAGCTCGATACCTTTTACCATGTTTATTGAAGACCTATCCATCACCCCTTTTCCCCCTATCCTAATAGTATCTTCCTAGTCCCTTTGGGATTCTCGAGATTCTTGGGAGTAGGTTACACATAGCTTTCATCATATAGGATATATGCATGGTCACTACTGTCATTCTTTCCATTTCTGATTGGAACTCGATCATACAAGAGCCAGTCAGGGTGACCGATAGCATTAGACACTACCTCACGGGGAGGGTCATTCTGGATGGCATTTTGAATACAGGAGTACTATTTTCCTTTTATCTAGTTAGTAAGCTGACTGGCACGTTAGTTAAGCTGTTGGGAGGGCTGATTAAGGAAGAATCCTTCCTACTCGACTGGTCCTTGTGTAGTAGGCAGATCACATTCTTAGTCGATTTTTGGTATTTCTCTCATTTCTCCCTTATCAATAAAAGTATGAAAAGACTGGGTAGCCATCATCATCGTGGAAGGCAGGAGGAATAGTCGATCTGGGTTCTGCTATGCGTTTAGGATGATAAGAGGAGATAAAGTCGCAGGTAGAGTAAGGATGCAAGGGTCGAGGAATATCGCAAGATTCTGAGAGGAAGTATCGTGTATTCTTTCCATGTAAGTAGGTTTGAAATTGGTTCCAGTCACATGCAGTCCAGTGCATTGCTCTTTGTCTATTAGATTCAAGATATCTGTCCAGAATTACTCACTAAGGGTCAATGAGCAACTGCTGTGGGCTGAGGAGGCTCAGGTTGAGTAGGCGTGTGGTATGGGGCGATATTTCTGTAGGTGGTGACTGCAAGGGATTTCAATTGAGAGATCAAATCATGGATTTGTTTAAAGCAGGTGGTGATAGCATGAGGAGGCAATGTTAAGTCCATATCCTTTGGAACTTTATTTATTCTCACAGCAAGGCCTAACCGTGGCATTTAGCTCACTCACTAAATACTTAGACATGTAATGGTACTTGAGGGTTGCAGAGAGAGGGGGAGGTCTCAACAATTTCACAATTTTTGAATGGCATTGGTTGCAACCTAGAGGGTATCTGAAGCTTGGTCCATGGCTTGTTCATCAGAATCCGGGTAGTGACTCTCATCTTGAGAGCTGGAAGGGTTTGTTGTTGGGCCAGGATGTGAAGCCCACCTGGATTAGTGTTTTGGCAGATAGGTGTGAGAGGGTACTTGAAGAGTTAGGGTTTAAAAGGGGTCTTGTGTATGCGCGATATTGTAGTAGTGTCCTGATACACTGTTCATGACGGAGGAGGGAGTCATTATAGGCGTAATTACAGTAGTGTCTGCGATTATTTAGTCTTCTTCAGCAGAGCTGTCGTAATATATCTTTGATTTTGCATCTGCAAGGACATTGTCTTTGCCTGGTCTGTGTATGATAACAAAATCAAAAGATAACAGGAATATGCGCCATCTAGTTTGGCAGTAAGGGAGGTGAGTCTCTTTTAGGAAAAAGGATAGTGCCTTCTTGTCAGACACAACAGTGAACTTGGTGCCATATAGGATGGGAGGAATGCCTGAATGGCATCCACAATCGCCAAATATTACAATTCATAAGCAGGGTAGTGCAGCTGACTTGTTGCAAAATCTCAGCTGTGGAATGCAGCAGGGGATGCTTTTCTCGGGGTAGGGTCCTTGGCCAACTCTTGCTCCTGCTACAACCTTACAATTGTGACTACAGACATATATTGGATCAGCTGATGTCTGATATTAGATGGGGTAGAGTTGAAATATATCTTTAGCCAGGTGCTGAACCAGTTTGAAGGCTTCCTCATGCAGGGGTTTCCATTCAAACACTTCTTGGGGAAATAGGTCTAAGAGGGGGGCAGTAGTGGTGGTAAGGTGTGGGAGGAATAGTGCATGATATATCACAACTCCATTTAAGGTCTGAACTTCCTTTTTTGATGTATGTGTGAGCAAGTCTTGGATGGATAGAATCTTTTCAGGCTTTGCATTGATTCCTCGATCATTTAAAATAGGTCCTAGGAGAGAGAGCTTGGTGGTGGAGAATTTGTATTCGGCAGGTGATGCTTTGATATGGTGCTGCTGTAGTCTTCCCAAAACTCATTTGATATGTGAAATATATTCCTCAACAGTTCCTAAGTAGATGCTAATATCATCTATGGATGCTAGAACAAATTTTCACATGCATACATCAGGGGCAAACTCTATAAATAGTATAGCTGTAGCAGGGGAGTTGGAATCTCTAGTCAGGATTATACTCCATGCAAAGGATCAAAAGAGTATCATGTTGGTGTTGGATTTCTCATGGCTAGGGAGACCTCGGATTTGAAAGTACCAATTTGCAAGGTCTATGGTGGCACATGAATTTTGCTCTGGCTATAGTTCTGAGTATCATGGGTTGGGTGGGAATCGCCACATAATCCTTAATAGTAATATCTTTGCTGGGTACAAGGTCTGCAGGCAATCTGATTTCACCATTGAGTTTCAAATTTGGGAATATATTGACCAAGTTGTGTGCCTGGTTTGGGTAAAACGTTCTTTTTACCTTCCAGTCTCCCATTAATATCTGTATGCTTACTTAATCTTGTTACAGAATGAAAAGACTATCAGGTTATTGTCTGAAAGTTTATCATTGAGGTGGATATTGTGGTTGACATCTCTCAAGAGTGGTAATTCTGCAGTTTTCTTGCTTGGAAATAGTTTTGGAAACTCGGGAATTAAGTGAGGGACATCTGCTTCATTTATGGTTGAAAAAGGTACATGTGTTACTTTCCTGCAGGTCAAGGTAATCCCTTGGTCAGGGAAGATGATAATAGATTATCCACATTCTATTACAGCATGGTGAGCTGTAAGATAAAACATTCCTAGGAAGATATCATAGTTGTCCATGGAACAGGCTAGGGCTTTAGAAATATCACTGCTTGCCTTTTCAATTTGTAAGATAGGTTTTACCATATAGTTGTTTGCTGAGTGTGATCTTGTAACTGATATCTTCAGGTTGATAGGAGTCTCGAGGTCTCTGGTAGGGATCTGGAGGGTAGTGACAAATGTTCCTTATATCAAGTTGTCCCCTGTAGTACTTGTATCAAATAGTGTCTTTGCTTTGTGGCGATTGACAGTGATATATGCTGCAATGGAGTGGGATTGGGTATGACTAGATCCTGCATAGTTAGTGGTAACTCTGAGTGATTCCTTCACATAGTGAATACCTTCCTGGGTATGGTATGTTCTTCTAACATTCTGGAGTCTCCTTGATCTGCCAGGGCCTCCATTTCCTTAATGCATGGGTAGTGCTATGCTTCTTCTTCTCGAACCACCTATCGGAGAAGGGTCAATATTTTCTATAATAGTAACAGTTATTGTCTCACTTGTGCTGATCCTTCTCAGCTTGGGATACTCTTAGATGCTGAGAGGTGCTGTTGGAAAACCTTGGTGGATTTTGCAGTGTGCTGTTCATGGGGCGCTTAGATGCTTGTGGGGAAACTGCATTAGAAATTGCATTTCTTTGATGATTTTGGTTTCACTAGAGTTCTAGAGAGTAGGCAATTGCGTCTTGCTTTTCTGCTGTTTTGGCGGGTTGGTCAACTGAAGTGTCGGAAACGATGTGTCATTTCTCTTCTCGCTTGAGTTTAATATCTATGACATCTAGTAGAAGTTCTGCTTCACTCAATAGTCCAAATTTTTCCAAGGGCCAGACTGTTCCTCGAGGTTTCAAGTCTGATTACAGGGTCAGTAATTGGTGCTGTTTTTCTACTAGTAGTTTGCTTGAGTTGTAGCCACTGTTCATAGATGGTATCAGTGCATGTGAAAGGAAGAAAGTAGTCCTTGAATTTCTATTGGAGACCACCACCGGTGTGCTCTCCTTGGAATGCTTCATATTGGGTGAATTTATCAAGCACTTTCCCTCTGTAATAGACTCTATGGTATTCCAGGGCTTAAGAAGCATGGTCAGTTATGCCAAAGCTGGTGATATATCGATAGATTATGTTGAACTATAAAATGATTCTCAAAAGATCAATGTCTGTTCCTTCTCGTGCGATTGTAAATAGTGCAGGCCTTTAAGGACTTTAATTACCTCTCGTAGGACTTACATGCCGATGGGTTCAAGGCTTGGATTTCTAAATAGACAATCTGGGTCAGGTGCTCTTGGTGGATATGGTAAATCCTCTGGTGCAGGGCTTAGTTCTCTTAGTTCTCTTGGTCTAGCAGGTCGTCTAGATAGAGAAGCTAGGGGTGCTGGTCCTAGATCCTCCTCAGCAACGGAATCTGATTCGGATTCTGTGCTTTGTTCTTTCTTAGATTGGATTTCTTGGTGGAGCTGATCAGGGACTTGTTATTGGACCTTGTCTTGGGAATGGTCATGGTCCTCTTCTTCTCCACTGCTGCTATCAAAGGAAGATAGTTCTGAATCCTTAGATAGTAGTGCAGGCAGGGGCACTGGCACTTGACTTTGATAGTCCTGAGGAGGATGTTACTGATTCTCTAGTAAAGTGCCTTTTGGTCTCTCTTGAAAGTATAATGGTAGCTAGATAGGATAAGCTAGTCTCAGCAGGAGTCCGCTCAAGGCCGTCTTAGAAACTGGAAGGTGTACTAGTAGAGGAGGGTCAATAGAGGTGAAGGGTGATCAGTGCTCTGCTGAAGATCAAAGGTATACTTGAGTATAGGTCAAAAAATGTAACCTACACCCAAGTATCTCGAGATTTCAAAAGAGACTCTGAAGGTACTATTAGGATAAGGGGAGAAGCCTCAATAGATAAGTATTCAATAGACAAGGTAGAAGCTATGGGACTAATGGAAAGACTATTCAACCTGATAAATTAAACAGGATAGTCATATGAGGCTTGCAAGTCTGAGTCCTTAAGGTATTTCACGCTCTTTAAATACAAGAGATTGTAGCCAGGAATACTAAACAAAGTTACCAACATCCTGTCCAACAAATATGCTAACAGAGGCAGCATTACAAGGTAACCAAATTCTGAAAACAGAGGGTTAAAAGTGACAGGATAGAGCTAACCAAACAAGTAATAGTATCTAAACAAGGAGGAAAAAGTGACTACTAATACTTTAGACATCCAGTAGGTATAGTAGGAGGGTAGTGATACCTAAATAGGTAGAAGCAAGGAGGGAGTAATGATAAGCGAAACAAGGTAAGAATAACCAGTTAGGGAGTTATTACCAAGGAGGAAGGGACAACCAAATAGTAGCGCTTATCAGGTATAAACCCAAATAAGTAATACCCAACATGAAGTCATTGGTAATAGTAGAAATATAGTATGATTCTGGTACAACATTCCTCTTGTCAATGAAAGGCTTTTTTTGTACCATCTGTCAGGAATTGGCTTCCATCTGGTAGGTTTTTCATATTATTTTTTTATACCCTTGAATACCACCTCCTGCGTCAATTTCACCTTATATATTCTTCGATGAGTAGAAACCATTTTTGTTATTGCTACAAGTCTATAACATGCAGGACCATTAAGAGAAAACCTGCAACACTAGACTATTTTCAGTATAAAGTGCTTATCAAAAATGTTCAAAAACAGTGCTGATAGTCAGTGTCTCATCTTAGGTGATTAGATAATAAGTTCAGTCTACTAAGAATTACAGAGTTCAGACTGCCCACCATTGCTAATTTGGTGCTTATTCAGGTATATGGGCTTCTATTATTTAGTATATTTTTCTAGGTAACCACTTATCATTTCCTCTAATGAAAATAATTTACTAACAAATAATATTTTATCTAGTTGTACAGTTTTCACAGTATTCATACTTTATTTCTATATGCAGTTATTTGTAACTATTATCCCTTTTTAATAAAACTCCCTGCCTTTTAATTACTATTATGCTAACTACTTTAACTTTTTAGAGGTTAAGGGAATGTCCTTGACAATGAACCTTTATTTCTAAGAACACCTAGAAATTTGGACCCTTTATGCTAGTAACTGGTATAGTGATTCTAATTGCTCATACTCATACCTACTACTCAATGTGGTTGATTGAGAGCAGATTTAATGTATTTTATTAAAGCCAAAAATTGCAACTTTTCATTCTATCAGTTTTCATCATAGCAAATAAGGAAATTGTATTTTTTTCCGTTGGTAGGTATTCTAGAGTAGCCAATTCAGTGTAAAGGGGTACCCTGTAGGAAGATGGATCCTAAGGTTGCGACCACACCAAAGACTCTAAGTAAAGTTTACTGAAGGTAAAGATATTGTAACGGAATCCTACTATGTTTCTACTATTACTACTGACTTGATGTTGGTGATTACTTATTTGGG